>JAPSGF010000071.1:2003453-2051345 GCA_035772895.1 Perdix hodgsoniae
ACTAGTGAGATGTTACTAGATTTTTTGTTTCTTTGTTTTTAAATGAGATATTTGATGGTTTGCAAAGCCATTGAGTAAAGCTGATATTTTCTTTCATTGCATTCCTTCTACAGCATCTTGCAGTGACTTATTTTTCTATGGAGTATGGAAAGCAAGTGAGGATAAGAGAAATAAGATGTCAGCTGAGCCAAAGGTAATGGGTTTGTTAAAAAAACAAGCAAAGAAAACAACAACAACAACAACAAGAAACACCCAGCCCTATTCATACACGCATGTACATGCAAACAGAAAAACAGAACAAAATAAAACAAAACAAAAAAAAAGAAACCCTCCAAAAACAAAACCTTCAGGTCTTTTCAAATTTTCCAAGTGCCTTTTCCCTTCTTATGTTTCAAAAGACCTGAAAACAATGAAAACACCAAAAGCCTGCACATATGGTTTACATTGTTGAAAAAGATTCGCTAATTTCAGGTTTTGCATCTTCTGGTATCATTCCTTTCTAAAACATTTCAGAAATTTAGTCTTTATTCCTTCAAATTATAAAACCCATTGAACCAGTGGCATTTCTGAAATCAGTGAAGGTGTGGATTATGTCCTTAATTCCTTTGCACTCCCTTTTGGAGGGCTAACTCAATAACCAGAGCTTTCAGGTGGATTTGCTTTCTCTTTTTCACTAGCGAGACTCACAAGGGTTTGAATGTGTAATGCTTTTATTAGAAAATAAACTGTGACAAAATGATGTTTCACACAGAGGCAGACCTGTTCAGAAGCCACTTTATTTTATCTGTCCCTGTCCACAATGTGCCTGTAGGGCTGAAGCATTTTGTTCTCCAACTGGCAGTAACTTTTAGTAGCTTGAAGATATGTCACCTTTCTCCATGTACTTAAGGGAAGTTTTTGTCGTTCCCAAAGGTCTAATGTGTCTTTTCATAGACCCCTACTCTTCTTCATCTAGTGATATCTCCTCCTTTCCAAGCTTTCTTGCTCTCCATAGAAACTTTTCACAACTCCATGTGATCTATTCCTCCATTGTAAGTGGTGAAATTCCCTCTTTCTCCAAAAGCTTTTACCTTCTAGCAACTACTTACCTCCTTGCTTTCAACCTCTCACTTTTATGCAAACAACAAGTAGTAAAGTATTCCACAAGCAAACAAAACCTTGGGCTTGCTTATTGTGGGAACAAAGAGAGAGCAGCCTCTTGGCTGTGGAGAATGGTACTTGAGCCTGACCTCAGTAATGGCGAGCAAAGGGCAAGGAAATCTCTGGGTGAAATAATTTCATATTTAGGCTCCGGCCTGAACCTAACAGGTTATCCTCTAAATACTGGCCTCCAAAATAAGGAAAATAGGTAAGTCCTGTAGTGCTAGAAATAATGAAAATGCTGACAAGTGATTGCTACAAAAAATCACTTTCACTTTCTGTGTTTTACAATAGCATTCAAGTTTAGTATATATGTCTGTAAGGGAAAAAAGGAAAGTCTTTGACAGCTGATTGGTATAAAATCACTTGTTCTTTCCTTTCTCACACTTTATTAAATATGTCTTGTATTTGAAAAAGAATATAAAACAATCAAGACATTGACAACTGATTGCTGCAAAGTGTTACCATCTCAAAAAGAAAAGAAACATGACTTTGTACATTGTTTCCAGTTTTTTAGATCATGCAAATAAATAAAAGCATCTTAAGAGCCATGAACTGGAACTGGAAATTATCTATATAGTTGAAGAAGCTATGATCTCAAATGAGATCTCCTTTACTCTCCTCCAGTTTTGCATAATTTTCAAAAAAAATAGATAGGTGAAATTTCCTTTCTTTTCATTCTAGATTATTTTTATCAGAATATCTACCTTGCCACTCTAATATCTTATAATTAAAATAGAAAAAAAAAAGAAAAAAAAATCAGCACATGTATTTACAGGGTTTTTCACTTTTTTTTTTGTTTGTTTGTTTTTATTTTTGTTTTTGTTTTGTGCCAGTTAATTATACAGTAGATATTTAGATGCTGGAAATCAGCAATATAGCAGAAATGTAGTACATACTGATCTTTCTTTAGTGCAAGCTACCGTTGACTGGAAAATTTTCAGGATTTTGAAATCTCATACACAATATTCTTGGAGTGCATTCTTCTGTAAAATACTTATTTTTCTCTCAAAATATTCTATGCCTGGATTTTATTTGTATTTAGATAGCTATAATCTGTAACAGCAGGATCAGGTGCAATGTAATAAAGGCCACTGCTGTCTTTGCACTTTTGGGCAAGCCAATATTGCACTTTCTACAACTATGTATTTTCTAAACATACCTGCACAACTTTTGTCATATTTTAGTAAATAGAGGGCTGTTTCAGTGTTTTAGGTTGAATTTTATACCCTCTAAGATGTTAAATAATGTGATGAGACAGATTCCCTTTGTTAGACTTGTGTGTATATTTAAATTATTTAATGACTGTCAAAATTATGTTTATGACTAAATATAACAATGTTTTAGAATTGTTTAGCTGTAAATATTTCCCTTAAACAAAACATAGTTTTATCACCACAGATAGATTTTTTTCTTCAATTTTTGAAAAATGTAGGCACAAGATACTCTTCATTTTTATTCAGCATGAAGTCTAGCAATGTTCGGTGGAAAAAGAAAACAACAACAACAACAAAACAAAACAAAACAAACAAAAAACAGAAAACAAAAATCTATGGAAATTGAATTGATTTTGATCCAGAAGAACATATCCTAAGCAAGCTCTTATTTCTGATATTGAAATGATCTAAGATCCAAAGTTCATCTTTTTGTTTCCTGTAAGGCAAAACTTTCCTAGTTTTCTTTAAAAATATATTTTAATCTTTTAATCATCAATTTAATCTTTCTGGCAAAAGTTTCTCATTTCTGGGAGATGAAGCTGTGAAATGATTTAAAGAAAAGTTTTTCTCCCTTCTGTTCATTTGGTAATTTCTTTCTCAGAACTTCTGGATTGTTTGTGTCAGATTTATTTCTGTTACAGTTATGGTGAGTATTTCAACCAGAGGAAACTTTTTTTATTTCACTTATTCAAGACATATCGCTTAATCCTCTGTAGGTTTCATTATCACATGGAGGAGTGGCTTGAGCATCCCCCTTGTAGCTGTTTTTACATGTAAGTTATTTTCAAACCACGTGTTTATGTTAGAAAATTAGCAGCCCCTTTTCTCTGCTGAGACCAATGTCTCTAAGGTTGGATTGAAAGTGGACCATACTGGGGCAGGGCATTAGACAAATATCACCCTCTCATCTTCTTCCTTTTCAAAACTGGACTGATTCACATCGAAATAACACAATTTTCACAATTTTTATATTTTTTCCTGTAGCTTTTATTTCACTTTGTATTTTTATGACAGTTTACATTTAATTTGTCTAACATGTTACCAAATGAGTAAGGAAATACCTCCCTGTTTCTCTTCTGAGCTCAGAAAGTGAATTAAACCTTTGATGAAGATATTGTTTGGTTTTATTAAAGAATTATACTTTTTCCCTTAGGGTCATTGAAGGGAAAAATTACACCAGTGCAAAAGATAACCAGCATTTGACTCACATCTCTAACTTACGGTTTCAGGGCTTTTCTGAAGCTTTATCCAGCCATTAATGTTCTGGCTCCTCCTCTTAGAATATTTTGTTTTAGCGGATGAAATGGTGTTCTGAGCACATCAGGTAATGGGTCATCTTTACTATTTCTGCTGCTTAAAAGTGAAATAAAATTCTTGTTCTAATGCTGCAGCTGAGATACCCACCGGTACAAGGAAAACTTCTGAATGACATGAAAACCAGTGAAGATTTTTTCAGGTTATTTAGGATTGGTGATAAAGTAAATGGCGGGAGCAACACGGCTTGCTGGTGCTTTCAGGTAGAACACCTGCAGTGTGTCAACAAGACATAGGGTTGTTGAGTGGCCAAAAGCCCTCACAGAACTGAACATGCAGTTTTGAGTCCTTTTATTTCAAATAATTTATTTATGAATGAGAAAATACTTTAAAGTAAGTCGCAGAGTCCTGATCCATGATTTTTCTTGATGTCTCTGACAAGTGAACCTTGAGTCAAGCAGTTTTAGCTCTACTACATATCAGGATTTGCAGTATATGTATTTCTGTTTATTCTATCATGGAAAACCTATCGGTTCAGGCTAGCAATCCATTACTCCCTTGTCCTCAGTTGTGCTGGGAGTACTTGAAGGTTCACCGCATCTTCAAGCAGATGTGTTTCTGGTGTGTGTGCCCACCTGTCTCTGTCTCTGCAAGAATGTCTAGAGATAGACAAGGTGAAGATGCCTGTGCACTCTTTGAGGTAAAGCATTCCCACTGCTCAGTAACCATCATTCTGCTGCATGTTTAAACTCTTCATTGAAAAGGCTCTCAGCCATTGCAATTCTTTGGCTTGGACTGAACTCCTGCACAGAGCTTGTCTCTCAGAGGCTGATTATTCTGCGCTGAAACATTCTTTACCTTATTTAATAGACTGTGTTTTGCCGATAATAATTTTCCCCTTTTTATTTTCTCACTCCACAAACGGTTCCTGAGAGAGCACCTAATCTAGAGCCTCCAGTGGGAACTGCTTATCAGGTGCAAACCTCTTGGCTGAGTGAAAGATTCACTTCTGAGTCCTTGTCTCAGAAAATAACTCAACTTCTTTTGTTCCTTGAATTACCATAATAGTGTGTCTTGCAGTTGTAGTATTTTAATGCTGATGCTGTAATTTTCTCCTTTCTTTATTTGTTTGCTTTGCTCAATTGGTTTAAAGGTCTCTTGAAGCCTTTTCTGTCAAATAAACTGGGAGTGTTTGGTTTTTTTTTCCCTTCTTATTTTTTCCTCGAGGTACTAATATTATCTGACAGCTGAACTACTTTTGGTAATAAATCTTTGTTCTGGTGTCATTCCTGCTCTGTTGTTAGTGGAAACTTGATGTTTAAATGACCATTAAGTGGTAAGAATCTAAATGAAAGACTTTCTGGTTTATAAAATTTGAGATAAGCCCATTTCTTGTTTACGATCACAATTAACAGCAATGCACTTTTCAGTTTTATTATCTTTTCTGTGACCTGAGTTAATTTGTTTTGGGAATTTTATAAAGAATTTTTAATATTTAGTCTCCTACATGAACATTTGTCTAGTAAAAATTAGGTAATGATGTTCAGGATCCGTAGAAAAATAAGAAGAAATATTGTGCAGTTGCCAGACTTGGCCCAAATACAGCAGAAATATTTTCATTTAGTATCCAACTGCTTAGAGAGATTATTTAACTTAAATTCTTTAGTGATAAATTTTCTTACTATAATTCATTAAATAATAAGATTATCTTAAAAAAAGAGCTAGGTGGCACAATTGGTCAATACAGTAGGATGCCTCTCTTGACATCTAGGCCTAAATCTGACCCTGGGACACAAATGTAACCAACTTTGCTGGTCCAAATATAAATCCAACTAGATGCTTGTTTATACTCCATTCAATTTGGCATTAGTTCATGCATCTGGCAACCTGTTCAGTGAAGACCCAAGACTCAAATAGCAGTTTTGGATGGAGGTACAGTGGCACAGCTGTTTGGAGAACCTGATTTAGCATGTGTAAACTGTTCTTGGCTTTAGCCAATAGAGGTAGTTTTTCACTTCCCTAACTGCTAAAATTTATCAAATTCACATAAGAAATTAGCAGAAAATAAAGAAGAATAATGCCACTGGAATTCATCAGGGCTACTGTGTCTAGCTGTTATTCCTGATTATAACTGGGATAGAAAAACTGGCTTAAATAAAATTTAGCAATAAATGTGATTTTCCAGTAGCGATAATCTGTTGTGATTTTCCAGTAACAGGATTATCTCTAAGAATTAAGAAATAGGAAAGAATAAAAATACAAAACCATATTAACTTCACAGTGTTTGGTATTACAGGCCTGTTCCTTGGCTACGTTATGTCTGCAAAGTAGTGTGATCTGCACTGGAATGATGACAGCATTTTATGTAAGTTTGTAAAAATGCATAAAGATGTAAGGATATCACACTTCTGGTATTTCTATCCTGTGAGAAGGGCAATTTACTAGATTAAGGAGGAAGGAAAATGCTTCTTTTTGGTTGGATGTTAAAATATTTTTGTTAGAGTACAAACAAGAACGTAGCACATTTGTTAGGGTGGCAAAAGCCAGTTGTTACCTGATATCATCCACACCATTGTGCCTTCCTGCTTTGTACTTTATGAACTAGCCTCTTTCTGGAGTCTAACTGATGTCTGTCTCTCTGTTATTTCCAGCATTTCTAAAATTTGTCTTATTTCAAAATATTTGAGCGGAATTGACTGATTTTGGAAGAATCTGAATTTTTAAGGACATTATCTGTAATAATATCAGTCAGTTGGTAGAGTCTATGTAACTGTGCAGCAGTTATTGTCTAATTATATTTTACTTATCATTATTTCATCTAGTTAGTTATTAATGAATTGCATATATTATAAGTTAGGTACATGATATAGAATAAATCATGTAAGAGAATATTTATGAGAAATTATAATATCAGATTTATTTTTCTGCCAAACACAAGAGTTTTATTTGTTCTACTTCAATAGAAGTTAAATTTTCTTTATTGTAGCAGAATTCACATAACCAAATTTCAATTCTTTCTTGTGACATGGTGTTTCATCTTCTATCCACCAAACTGTGAGCATCACTTTTAGATGTAGATTTAATGTCAAACTGACTCAAAATTTATGTTTATTTGTGCTATATAAGTTTGAATTTCTTAAGAAGGAGCAATGTGTCGTGTTTCATACTCCCCAGATGCCCAGAAGGGAAAAACACTCCAATTCTAATGTTTAAATGCTTTTTGCTGTCTTAGGATGCTTTCTTGTAGCCTACTGGCTTATGAATGTTCTGTTTTTAAAATGCCTGTTGATGTATTACATAAATACTGTGACTAAGTCATTAATACATAGAAATTTAAACGTCAACTACTTTAATATTTTCACTGTGGATATTTTTACAAATATTTGGTAAGCTCACATAGGAGGCTTGTGTTTTCATTAAGTTTACTGAGAAAGATATGTGGGTGAGAGAGGACTGAGCCCTTTATCTTAAACAAACAAACAAATAAATATACAAATACCACAATATGTGCTGCATAGTGATGTTTACAGCATAGTACATTGGTAAAATATAATATTTTTTGCATTATAAAAAATTGAAATTGGAAATAATAAGCTTAAGATTATCATTAGCTCTCACATATTATTTGGCCCATAATCAGAAACTCAGTTTATCACACAAGTCAAATACTGTTGGGTATAAGAGGTGAGGCAGAGCCTCTGTTGCTGAAAAAGACTTGTGTATTAACATTTCAGATTGCTTTAAATACAACATTTGATCATTTGATTTGATTTGTACCCTTATCTCTAATGATTACTACAAAAGAGTTTATTCCAGAGCATCATAGATTATGTCTGATTTTGCCCTATAACTTATTGCAGTGTATCCTGTAATGACCTTAGTTGCTATGAATAGAAACTCTTTGACTGTGTCTCAGTGCCATTCAACCATATTGGTGCCTTTAGAAATCTTGAAATCCTCTTGTATCAGTGAGAGTAGAATTATAAAGCAATATGTTGTCTAGGGGCATGAAACCCAAATCTTTTGAAATGACTGTCAACACTGAGAAAGGAAACCATACAAAATAAAGCAGATTTAATATCTTTTTATTGTGGAACAGTTCAAATGGAATTTAATTTTCTAAGTATTTCTTGATATGAATAGAATCAGGCGTAGTCTTAGAACTAGAGTGCTAAGAGAATAGTTTTTAGAACTAAACCAAGTATTTCAGGAAAAAAGATGTCTTACCTAGCAACACTTCTCTCTATACAATTTCATGAGGGAAAAAGAATTATAGAATCATAAAAGATTCTGGGAAAAAGATTCTGGAGAGAAATGGGATACCTTTATTACAACTGCTGAAGGGTGTACTCTACAAAATCATTGGATAAAATTAAGTACCTATTACTTAAGTACTTAGATGAAGATTTACTGGCTAATTTATCAGAGGATAGAATATTCTTTGAAAATGCACTTAAATCTACATTAAATGAAATACAAATTAAAATAGAAAATATTTCAGAAACTCCATAAATAAAAAGTATTATACTGCTGTTTTTATTTCAGTTAATAGGAAAATGCAGGCTTCAAGCACACTTAAATCCTTTTCTGTTAACATTATATGCATATTCAGTACAGACATATATAGAGTTGAGATGTTTTTAACAAATCCTTGCCTCTTTACAGAATATGCATATGTGATCTCCTGGCCTGGTAGATGCTCCTGACCACTGTTGGAGTATAATAATTAAAAACATAACAGTATTTTGGAAAACATAAGGAAAAAAATTACATAATAAAAGTCATTATTGATGTTCTAAATTTAAATCAACAGAAATCTCAAAATGCAAAATGGTTTGTAGAACAGCTTGCTTGTTACTCTAGATTGTACCACAAAGCAGTGGAGCATAGCTGGATTTCTATTCTGTTTTCTTTATCTGAATCCCTCATGGTACAGGCAATGGCACAGCTTTTGGTAGTCATAGAAATCCTATCATTTTCTGTAGTGCAGAAATTCTCACAGGATGTCTGGAAAAGTATAAATACATGCAAAAATAGTCATCCTCAAAACTTCATGCGTTTGATTTCAGATGAAAGCTACTTCAGATGGAAGTAGAAAAAATGCAACTCCTTCCTCCCACTTATACACTTTGTATGACTGTATCAAAATCTGTGAACATCACCATACTTTCATGCGCTGCTGTCTTTGAGCTCTTGCTGTGATACATATTTATTATTTCCCAAGTGTTTGTGTTTCACATGTACCAATGTACATGCAATAGGGGAAGAATGGAAAAGAGAATATGAATTATATGTTGGAAAGCAACATTTGGAGCTGGTACTACTATTTACTTGGGAAATATAAAGATATATTTAATATTTTATCAGGCATTTATTATCATCCATCCAGGAAGCACCTTATTACTATATTCCTTAGACCCTATAAAATCCATGCTATCTAGTTTCTATGAAGTAGCAATGTTTAAAAATCTTTCAAGTATTCAAAGGTTTGCAGTAATTGGAGTTCTGCTGATTTTAAGAAAATATAATCATTAATTATTACAAACTTATTTTCACTGATTCTTGATTTTGAACCCTTGTATTTTAGTATTTTTTGTTCAAAATAATCCACAAATATTAACTGATCAGTGGCTTACATAGAAAACAGTTCTGGGAACTGGTTAAATAAGGATGTGAGGTTGATTAGAAACTACATGTCTGTGAGGCCTCTTTGTGTGGCAGAGAGCATGTACTGAATTAGAAAATGCTAATAGACAGACTATGAGATTCCCCCATTCCATTAAGCCTGAAGGAGCATCAGGATTTGCCATCTGGCTCTCCATGTGCACTGCTTCTGTGAAATTCACTCTTTTCCCTCTGTTTTTCATCCCCCTTTTTTCTTGGTTTTGCTGCTGCCACTACGAACACTTTCATCTTTTCTCCTTTTGCAGCAGAAATCTTCATTTTAGCTAGAGATACTTTTCTTCCTTCCCTTCTTTCTCCCTGCCCACAGATGCTAATAACATCTCCTTCTTAGGCTGATGACTGGTCTCTATAGTAATCAGGCAGCAGAAGCAATCAGTGCTAAAAAACGAGCAGATCTTGGTAGCATCCTCCAATTTTTCATCATCCTTTTTTCTGCAGCACTTACCACCTGCCTTCACCTCTGCAAAAGTGAATACTCATGTTACTCCTCCAATGGAACAGACTGAGTGGTGGGAAGCAGCGTTGTGTGAATTCATTACTTAAACAAGAAAAACAAATAAGTTAGTTAATTAGTTCACTTTATTATATTGTATGAAACTAACAAAGTGTCTGAAATGCTGATAAATATTATGCTGCTGGTCAATACAGCTAAAATGCTTAACAAGAATGATATGCATCAGAAGATTAACAGCTTTCATATTAAATGTGAAATATTAGAGTAGTGAATAAAATGTTTCCCTACATATTTGGGGTTTAAATGCAAGAAATATTCTAATGCATAAGGGAGCACTTTCTCAGATGGAGTGAAGATGGAATCTTATTTTTCTATGCAAGAATGTCTATTTAATACTGCAGAGAAAAGGTGAATGAGTAGTGTTTGTTTTTATTGCAAAGGTGAGATTTGGATACTGTATGCTCTGCAGGAAAATCAAATAAGATGTTCTGTCAGGAAGATAAAGAATAAATAGCATTAGTTCTCTAGGCTGATACTAAGCTATCAAAAATATGTCCAGTCTAACATAGATAGCATTTAGTTACAGCACAGATTAATATTTTGTAATATTCTATAGAGACTGAAAGGATGGTTTTTGTTTTGCTAGACACCTGAAGACATGATATTCTAAATGTTTCCTTTGTTTGGCATCAAAAAGTGTTATGATCATTTTGCCAAATAGCACACAAACAAAATTATCAGGGGATGTACTGTACTGACAGGCTTTGAAGTAGAAGATTAGTTTTGAATGAACAAAACTTCAAGTAATTTGCTAGGTCTTTCAATCAAATGTAGGACAGGTGTTTTATAAATAGAGTAACACATGAAATAATAAGTGGCTTTAAAGGTTTTCAATAAGGACTGAACAAAATCCCCCTATTCTGGGGGCAATTGGCTGGTGGCAGAAAGTAAATTATAAATTGAACCCTAAAGAGATTTTTGGGGCAAAAACAGCTGTGATTTAGTAGTGGATGGGCAAACTCATTGAGGCAGTTGAATTAAAAAGCAGCAGAAAATATACATTTTCATAAGAGAGAACAGCTTAGATTGTTTGCTCAGTGTCTTCATTGGAGTTATCATGAAGTTTCAGCAAAGGAGATATGATCTTTTATGGATTGATATTCACTATAGTGACAGGACATACTTGTGGGAATGTATCCAAACCCTTGTACAACGGTACTGGAATAATCTATTCCTCATCATTTTGGAAACAACTTTATCTATATGACAAGGACTTGCACAGATTCAGTTTACATCTCTGCTTCAAAGTTTGCTGTTCAGAAGCTCATATTCAGCACAGTGGGGATCAAGTACAAGAGATACACTGACTGAAACAGACTTCCATCAGATTCTGTGCTGAGAGATTAATAAACAATGCAAGTTACATTCATTATTTTCACTGAATTATTTAAAACAAGATGACATTCTGATGCAAAGAAGACATCTAGTATGCTTGCCATACAGCTGATAGTATAGTGGAGTTTTCATTGAATCATAGGACAGCTTAGGTTGGAGAGGATATTAAAGATCAATTAGTTCCAACCCTCTGCCATAGGCAGGGCCGCCACCCACTGGATCAATCTGCACAGTGTGACATCCAACATGTCCTTGAATGATTCTAGGGATGGGGCATCCACAACCTCTCTGGCAGCCTGTGCCAGTACCTGAACACCTTTGAACACCTAACTTCTTTCTAACATTTAACCTAAATTTCCCCTCTTTTAGTTTGAAGGCATTCCTCTTTATTCTGTCACTATCAGACCATGTAAAATGTCCATCTCCCTCCTGCCTGAAAGCTTCCCTCAACTACTGGAAGACCAAAATGAGGTCTTTCTCTTCTTCAAACAGAACAAGTCCAACTTGCTCAACCTTTCTTCTTAGGTGCTCCAGCCCTATATCATCTTTGTTGCTCTCCTCTGGACCTGCTTGAACAGCTCTGAATTATTCCAGTACTGGGGGTCCCTGGCCTGGACTCTACTGCAAATGGGTAGTTACAAGGGCAGAGCAGAGGGGAACAATCCCCTCCCTCTCCCTGCTGGCCACCCCTCTTGATACAGCCCAGGATACTGTTGGCCTTCTGGGCTGAAAGAGCACACTGCTGGCTTATGTCCAACTTGTCATCCATCCTCAAGTCCTTCTTGGCAGGGCTGCCTTGAAGAAGTTCTTTTCTCAGCCTGTACTCATATCTGGGTTTGCATGTATTCACAATCCAAAGCTACAGTTAGCTGTAGACAGATAATTTTTTTAGCTGTGCACTTGTCTACTCAGTCCGAAATATGGAGTAAGATTGGTTGTTGAATGATTAATCAATTTCTACTTCTTCCATAGAAGAACTTAGTTTAATAATAAGTCTCTGAATTTATTCATCTCTAGAAGCTTCAAAGAACCAGAAAGTTTATAATATACAGTACTTTGTTTCCCACCATGATCTTCATATAACTTCAATTGTTAAATTTAATATATATATATTTTTTTTTATTTAGCCTGTGGCTCTCAAACTTAGTTGCTCTCTTTGTTGATCCTCTTTGCTATTGTTTTCCATTTGGAAATAAAAGTAGAAACCAGTGAATACATCTCAGAATTTGAGACCTGATGTTTTAAGCTCTAAATCTGATTTTGTAAGACTGCCAGAAGGATTTGTTGTCATCAGTTGTTGTTCAATCTGCAATCTGAATGTGTAAAATTCACTTAAAAAAAAAAAATAATAATAATATCCTCCAGCAATAAATTCTATCTGAAGAAAAGCTCAGATTACACATTTTAAATTGGTGTTCACTTTATCAGTAAGCATTCCCAAATTGCAAATTAGTGAGAACAGAAAATTTCAATCTTCTCACTTTCTGATCAGTATTGAAGTTTGTTTTTGTAATACATTCACTTATTTTTCTTTCCTTGAAAGTGATTAAGTGCATTTCAGCATGTTCTAGGAAGATGTTTTCAGGTCTGTCATATTTTTCTCACTCTCTGTGACCTCCTTGTGCTTTAAGCTTGCTTTGCTAAATGGTAATATGGAAAAAAGTCCAAAACAATTTTTTCCTTGGATGTTTGGATTGAGAATTAGAGGGAACTTTTACATTACAGTTGGAGAAATAGTTGTTCTGATTGGGAAAATAGAGCTCTTACATTTGAAAGCTGCCTTTTTTCTTCCCCTTATTAAGCAAGTTTTAAGTTAGTTTTTATTTATTTATTTATTTTTCTGATGTTGAATGGAATTTAGTTTGCTTTAGAGAGCCATTAAAAAAATTGGTCAGATAAGCATTTATTATTTGCCTTTAGTGCTAAGCATGATTTATGTACGGATGTTATTTTTTTTAAAAGATGTGATGGCTTGTTGCCCTTAAGTACCCATAAAGTTGCAAATGAGAATATTGATTGTGGTATTGATCAGCTAAGTGATGGTGCTGAGACATCACTATATTAATTAGAAGGTCCCGGTCTTTCTTTTCTTTTTTTCTTTTTCTCTCTCTTTTACTATTTTCTCATAGCTGTCTGCTATGTGTAGTGGTGTTCTTGTCCAGGCACAAGCTTAGTGCTAAGGACAAGTAAGATAATGTGAGTCGTCATCTAGCAGTCATTTAAATGAAGAGCCTTTTTTTTTTTTTTTTCTTTTCCCTTCATACATTTCAAATGTAATTTGCTCCATAGCAAATGAAGGGCATGTCAACAGAGCACAAGAAGTGGAAATCATGTTACACTGAATGTTTAATTTTTAAAAATAAGTTATTCTGATTTTTGCATCTATTGAATTCAAATATGTAGTCCTTATCAGTCTGTACTAAGTAGATAGTTTGAGGAAAGGAGGCCACTGTTTCACTGGTAGATAATGCTGACACCAAGTGAAAAAAAATGTTAAATCAGTATTACTGATACCAGTTGAGAAAAAAAAATTGTCTTGTTATTGTAGTTGTTACTAGTATAGCACCAGGTACACTGCAGTCTTTATCAGTGTGAAAACATCACCTAACAGACAGCTATATCATGCAAAATTTTATTTTTATTTTTATTTTTGTTGTCGCAGTAGCCTTTCTATGGCCTTCCATGACCATAAACATTACCGCTTAACTGCAACTGGTGTAGTTAAAGGGTTACATCTGCACTTCTTTATCCTGTCTATGTGGGAGATACAAATACAGTCATTTAAAAAGTTTTCACTGCTATACCTCATGGAGGAGGATGTATAAGCTGTACTGCTATGTGTACCTTTGGAAAGCTAAATTAAATTTGGGATAGCAATTGCGCTAGAATAGTTATTTTAGAGAGTGGGTTGTACTCTGTGTTCAGTTTTAATAGCCAGAAAAATTAGATAGTTGTGTGTATCAGTGCAGTCATTGAAAGATAACAATATGTTCCTTCTTGCATTAGCTGAACATGAAATCTAGTTTTTCCTTTCTGCATTTTTGGGAATTCTTTTGCCTCAGTCAGTGTTTTTGTGCTGACCCATGTCCCTGAGTGTGCCATGGAATAGTTTAGCAGCCAGACATGTAGAAGGAAAGGGAACCAAGGTTTTGTCTCATGAAAATATAGCAAGAGACTGTGAATTACAAATCTGTGCTGTCAGAAGAGAAGAAATATACTTTCTGAATCATTCTATAATCTCAGATAGAAATATACTGTACTCTGGTTCTAAGTGTCACTTTTACTTTGGATATTTCCATGGTTCCTGTACTTGAGAAAGTTCAAAATTCCTGTCATGTCAGAGGACTGATTTTCCCTGTTTTCTTTTAGGTTCACTTGTCCTAGTGTGTCCAATTGAATCATTTAAATTTGTGTTGAAGCCTACCAGACAAGCGACAGGAAGTTTATGAGCCTCAGGAATATTTGTTCTAGCAATTCTCAGGCAGCATGAGCAGCTCACTGTACCTTCAGGTCACATTATTTATTGATTTTATTTAAAACGTTGGTCCATAGAAATAACCTTACAAGGTGCACTATAGACTTTCCTAAGACTCAAATAGACATCAGTATGATGCAAATAAAACTGATAAAGCAGCAGTATGTCATCACACTGCAAAAGTATCCATGTATATGGAAGAAATTCTCTGCTATGAGGGTAGTGTTGCACTGGAAACGGTTGCCTAGTGAAGCTATGGATTCCCCACCCCTTGAGGTCCTCAAAGCCGGATTGGATGGGGACCTGGGCAACCCGATCTCATGGCTGGCAGCTCTACCCATGACAGGGGATGGGAACTGGGCGAGCTTTAATATCCCTTCCAACTCAAACCATTCTATAATATGACCAACAGATCTTTTTAAAGAAACTTAATTCATCAGCATTTGAAAACCAAACACATGGATGAATCACAGCTTTTATTCTTGCTTAAGAGAAAGATAGGGAGCTGTGAACAGACAAAAACCAACTGAAGTAGTGGAAAGCCAAATTAGGTTAGTTTCTTATTGCTAGACTAGGCTTTTTAATTGTGGCTTTTTAAGTTGTTTCCTCTTTTGAAGTGCTCTGTAAGTTAGATGAGAGATACAGAGAATAGATAATAGCTTCCAGAGGCTCTGAGATCTCTGACAGATAGATAATACTGAATCTTGCTGCAGCCTCTAAGAAGAAGCCATTGTCAATTGTTCATCTCCATCCTTTAGCTGAAAGTTATAGTCTGTGTAGCAAAGCTGAAAGAAATAGACCTTTGCCCCAATTTACTTCTTTATTAAGTAAATAATAAAGACACTAGGCTCTAAACTGAATTGACTGAGACGCAGAACTGGTCCTTTCCACTAGCTCTTCCATGTGTAGTGTAAGGACTGAGAATTAAGAACCTGGAAAAATGAGGTTTTGAATCCACATGGCTATGGGCTTCAGGGATAGATAAGAATCAATGCCACTGAATGTCAGAAATGATAAAATTAAATATTTAAGTGATTTAGAAGTCCTCACAGGGTCATTTACTTACACGAAGTGAGGTAGCCCAGCAAGTCTTTGGTTCTCACTCCATTATGGCTTTGGTTAATGGGAAAAGAAATAGCTGCTAGCAGAAGGCCACTTCAGCTGCATTCTTGCTTTGTTATTGTTCTGGAGAAAGACATGTAGTGGAGTTGTAACACCTTAGATTAGACCCGTGATAGATTAAAACAAAGATTACATTTCTTTCTTTGCAGTCCAGAGAGAAGTTACCTGAATTGGGATTTTATATGCACTGATTTTATGCAAAAAATTATTACTTATTTGCAAATGAGTACCATAGCAGTAGGCCGGAGTTCCATGTAACACTGATTTTATCATAAATGATCTGGAGTTGAGTGGTTTCCCAGTTTTCTCTCATGAATTTTGAAATGCCATGGTTTGAACCTGATGGGAAATGGTATTTCTGTGTTTGGGTGTATTTTATTGTTGTTGTTTGCTTATTTGATCTCTTTTGTTTGTTTATTTAAAGAAAATAATCTTGCACAGGGGAAGGATAAAAAAGCAAACAAGTCTAAGATGATAAATATTTCTTGTTTATAAGCTCAAAAAAAGCAGTTTAGAACATATTTACTGCATTTTGCTGTACAAACTATCATCAGACATTGAAAATTGTAGTGCTAGTATTAGAACTGAGGAAAATTCTCCTTAGAAACTGTTCTTAGTAAACTGAATACATTACACATTTAAAAATATGTATATACATGAACATATAATTGAGATGGAGTTGCAGGTGTTGTACTTCAAGAAAGAGTTAGAAAAAGAGATTAAGGTTAAAAGTGAGATTTTACAAATGCTTGCTTTTCCTACACTCAAATTCAGATCTGTTGTGAAGTTAAATCAGATTCAGTTGTTTGAGGATTACTTTGTGTACTACTTGGATTTAAATCACAGGGCATTTCAGATCAGCTACTGTGTTCAAAGTAGCTGCTGTTAAAGGATTTATACAAGGTACTGCTTCCAGGGTATTAGTACAGCGGGTTATCTTCTAACTGAATTTGAAGTCAACTGCAGATTTCATATTGTCATTGTCAAATTTTTTGTTTCTTTATTTGTTGTTTTTTTTAAGCAATCCTGATCTACTGTTTAAAAGTGTTTGTGTGTTCAAAATTATTGACACTGTTTACAATATTTAAAAAGGAACATAGAGTTAAAATATGTGAAACCATGGTTTCCATTTAGTATTATTTTAAAAGTGGAAAAATGTCTCTAATGTGTGAAGACATTCTCTGGAGGGAAAAAAGTTCCCATCCACTCAGTGCTTCAAATACCAAAGAAACTCACCGATGATACTTCACTAACAGTAATGTTAATGCCTTGGGTTATCTTTATGTAGAATTTTTCCATCAGGATGGAAAGAACATAGAGTATTTATAAGGGAAAAAAAAAGAGATGAATTTGGTGTGCTTTTTAAGCAAAGTACAAAAAAAAAAAAAAAAAAAAGCCTACAATATTTCACCCACAAACAGATGGCCAAACATAACAAATCAATACTATGTAAATAACAGTGTTAAGAAGATCTGTTGCAACGCATGAAAAATGACTGGTTTCTTGGCTGCTTACCTTCACATAGACTAAACCTTCAAAGGAAAGAATATGTTGTTTTTTCAGAGATAGACATTGTGGCTCAGTGTTGCTATCTTCATTTACAAGTCCAACTTTATAAAATGCAGAACCAACAGAGGTACTTTACAACTTAAGATCATAGTGGCTAGGAAATATATAGTGCTGGAAGGTCTGGAAGTCAGAGGCAGCAGAAGGACGTGCTGTTCTATTTTCACAAGGGCTGTGAATCCCATGCACTTATGTAAGTCTATGTCAGCAAAGCCATGCTAGGGGTTCCTGACAATGTGAGCAGAATTGCTAAAACAGGCAGACTGAGAAGTAGTGAACTAACTATTGTGTGACACAGAATCATTGCAGTATTGGTACAAATGTGTTTTCCTATTTAAATCTATAGGAAAAGCATCAATCCTGATTGCATCTTAGTGTGATAATCATCAATGTACTCTTTGTTCAGATCTTTTGAGACTTATGGTGATTTGCAAAGTACATTGCAAATGTCATTTTTAGGCATATTTTGCCCCTAAAGTATGCTCATAATGTCTGGTCATAATGTTAAAAAAGCAATTATGCAAGTGACCTGACTTGTGACCTTGGGTTGCTAATTATATATCTCTCTGAGAATGGCTTCCCATATGTGAAGTATGAATGTCAAAGTTTTGCTTATCTTTAGTAAAACATTTTGAGATCCTCAGGATAGAGACTGTTCCTTAGCATAGCTTCTGTACAACACTGGACAAACATTGCACGATATAGAATAATTATAGAAAGTCCAGTTTTAAACTGAGATTCTGCTGCTTAGTATTTTAGAAGAATCAGAAGGAAGTCCAGTGCACTTCTGAAAATAGTAAAATATGATAAAGAGTATGGATGCTTTATACAAGACACATTTTAATTAATCGGGATTTAAAAATACTTTAACCAGTTACTTTTGAGAAATCTACTGGTTTAAAAAGATTGCTTTTGGTGCAAATGAGCTATGTGAAATCAAGCTTACAAAAATAGGATATATGTCTGCTGTAAAGAATTTTTTTCCCCCCTGATTATTCTTTGCTACAAATATAATGAGATTTTCTGAGGGTCTTGATTACCATTCATGCTTTTTATTAGGATTAATAAAGAATTCACTGCTTTGAGATTTCTGTAAAAAAATTATTTGTAATATGTCCTTTCCCAAAGTTGAACAAATAGCCCAATATCTCACCATTAGTGCATCTCACCATTATTTTAGTATATTTTTTCTGGCATTACACATCTTAAAATCATGAGAAGCAATGTACGGTAATATGCTTTTGAGGATTTTAATTGAATATTCTCATATATTTTTAAAAGGCAAATTTATGACTTTGTTTGCAGTTACATGGTTTGCTTTCTACGATTGATGTTAGAGCAAAATCATTTCAGAAATGTAACCAGCCCAAACATTCCTAAACTCGAATATTCAGAAAGCAGATCTGAAAATGAAATGTCAGGATGTTTAAACAACATTTAATTTTATTTTGTTGTTATGTGATGGGGAGTAGCAGAGAAAAGAGAGATTTAAAACATCTTCTGTAGAAAGCAAGAGTAAAACATAATTTTCTTGCATTTCTTCACTTTTTATTGTAGACTTCTTATGATATAGATGTTGTCTAAGAGAAAGGTAAGATTGATTAGATGCTATAAATTTATTAAGCTAGAACAGTATTTTAAAAAGTCACTGGAAAAAAAGAACAAGTACTTCGGAACATATCACTGAAATGATGATCCACAAGCATGGCATGTGGTTGTTTTCTGTAGGGAGGGCTGTTTCCCAAAACTGCAATAAAATTTTCTAATGTTTCCCTCCTCTCTCTCTTCCCTATTTTCTTTCAGAGAACGTAATGGCTCCTGAAATTGCTGTTCTGTCAGCGTTTCCTTTCGTAATCCTAAAACATTCCAATGTGGAATTACTATGGAAGTATGTGGGTAAGCAGCCACACCTTTTGGTGTGCCCAGGCTTCAAATGCAAACTTAAGAGTAATACAATGAGTAAGACATCAAAATACTCTTTAAATCTGTATCTTAGAGCAAAGCATGAAGTCATAGCAAATAATTTTTTCTCAGTTGTGATACCACACAGTTTCATTTTTTAAATTCAATTCAATTTCTTTTGTTCATTCTGCTCTAATCTGGCTGAATGTGGGACTTTCCCATGCTTACGTTATCTTTTCATACTGCACCAGCCTTTCTCATAAAGTGTTGAAGATGTGTTACAGGCTATTAATATGGTTAATCTCAAACTTGTACAATGAACATTCTTTGTTCTAACAGGATGAACTGCTTTCACTCCATGATCTGCAATTCTAGTAGTAAATTCTGAATTCTGGTGCTAACAAATGCTCTCCTATTGCCTATCCATTTGACTTTCCTGTGTGAAACTTGCAACATGACCACAGTCCAGTAGCAGAAATTGTTTGATCCCGCAAAGTGCAACTGTACGAGTTCACAGAGTGGATGTTGGATATGTGCTTAAAACCAACAAAATTGGTCATAGGAAAACTGAAATAACAGCAAAAACATTGTTACATTTTCATAATGAAAATAATGGATAGCATTTATATTTAAGGTGCAAAATGTTGGAAATACAATAGCAATCCAGATGTTAATTTTGCATGAAGAGAAACAGTTTATTTTATTACTTGGACAATTTAATAAGGAACATTTTCTGGTGACAAGCTAGTTAATAAGAGCAGACAGTCAGAACTGATTGTGCTTAGAGAGCAAATGGTAGTTTTTAATCCTATATGTTCAATTATAATTTCTTCTGTTTTTCTAATGGGAAAATGAGAATGAATACAATTGTTGCAATTGTAAAGAACTCCTTCCCTCCCTTCCCTCCCCCACCTTTGTTGTTGTTGTTGTTTTTTTACTACTTGATCAGTTTCTTATTGTAGGATCGATTTACAGCTTGCTCAAATTTAAATTAGGCAAACAACTATTTGTTGGCTTTTTTGTTTTTGTTTTTCTTCTCAGCAAATTTAGCTTTCTGGAGTGTCTTTCTAAAGTTCTGTCTTGTTTATCAATTTCCTTTTTTATATATAAATTTGGGAAAGTCAACTTTTGTCCTTGTTACACTTTCAAAATTTACTCTTGATAAAGTTTCCATTGTTATACTCCTCCATATCTTTTTATTTTCAGTGACCTAATGCATGACTTAGTGTTATCTGCTGTTGCAAAGAAATATGTACACTAAGAGCTGACCTCTAAAAAAACATGGGCTTAATAGGCTTGCTATCAAATGTTTTGTGTTAATGAAAAATGATTTATTACGTTAGTTGTTACCAATTAACGCTTGTATGGAGCAGAAAAATTTCATTGGAAGATCTCAATGCTGAAATTGCTAGAGATAATACTCCAAATGAGAAAAAAGTTCTTACATATCAGTATCAATATTGGTATAGTAGTACTCTGTAAGATTTTTAATTTTCCTGACAAATTACTGTTTGGAGTCTTCCTTACTAAGCGGCTGATTTAACGTTTTTTTTTCTGGAAATACTTGCTTTTCAGCTATTAGCAGTGCTTATTCAGTTGAATTACAATAGTTCATAATGCGAGGGGCATATTCCAAACTTAAAATGATACCTCGTTTGCTCAGAGAGTCTGTGATCCTTTTTACTGAATGGAGTTATGCCAGGTTATGCCATCTGAAGATTTGGCCCTCAGTAGTACACAACATTCTGTTTTCAAGGACCATTACTCAAATAGAATAACCTTATCATGCTAAAGGCCAAATGTTTTCTGCATCAAACTTCAGCCCAGGAATTTCTTTTCTCTAATCGTTGTGACAGAAAACAAAAGTGCAGCAGATGGATGAACAGAATAAATTTATTTGAGATTCCTTCTTCTCACTTCTAGAAGATACTCCTTATGGGCCTATGGAAATGAGGTGTAACATTCAAAATAGAGATTTTTTTTTTTTTTTTTGGTTGCAATGCTCATGTTAAAATGTCTAATTTTAATGATGGCAGTTTTTATACTGTCATTACATAACACTAATGACTAAGTTTAGGTTGGCTAGAACTTATACTGACAAGTAAGCATTCAAATATCTCAGTGGCACACTAATATCTGCACTGTGATAGCTGCCTAGGTGAGATGTTGTGGTTAAGATCATATCATTACTGTTACTAAGGCTACTAGAAAAAGTGTTTAAATGAGAGAATAAATGAGTTCTTAAAATAATGTTAAAATAGAAGCTGTATGAACTGTACTTAGCATCACAAAGTCTAAACAGTGCAGAAAGATTTCTTCAGTTTCCATTTCTGTTGCATTAACACACACAGCAGGTGATAACAAAGTACTTTTTTGATGACTTAGAATTCACAAAGGTTCCATTGAGCAAAGATGGACAAAAATGTTTTTCTGGGGCTTTGCAGTGAATGAAAAGTGTTACTTCATAATGATACAGTATCATTATGATACAACATAAATTCTACCATTGTATTTATGGGTAAAAATGGATTGGAATATAAAAGGTTATTACTTACAAAGAGATTACACTCACGAGGTTAGAAATCACCTAAAATCCCATTTTAAGGATGACTTCTGCAATCCCACAATTTCTAAAGCAGAGTGCTGGTGATGGCAGTCATGGAGAATCTCAGGTGGCCAGCTGTGCCCAGTGCCTGCCCTGTCATCTACTCTGGCACTTCTGATGCCTTGCTCCAGAAACAATTCCTTGCAGGTGTTCAGCCTGTGCACCCAAGTCATTTAATTGCCTCATGCCAGGCCACATTACCGTATCTTCAAAAGTTAATCAAAACTAATCCACAGATCTGCCTTGCTGTGGATGCTGCCAAAGTACTGGGGCCAGCATTTAACAGAAAGGCAGCTAAATATGTTGCTAGCCCAGGGGCAGAGATCTTCTGGACTGTGCAAGTGAGAAGCCTTACAGAAAAAATGCACTATTTTATTGGGACAGGTGGACATTTGGGTACTTAAGGTGGATAAATGGATGGCATATAAGATTTTTTATTTCGTTCTAATCTAGTCTTCTTTTTACTCCATTAAGTATGTACTGTATGTTTGGTAGTGGTTTTAACAAAATGAGTAGTTATGAATGTACTGAATACTAAAATCTAATTTTACATCCATCCAACTCTCTGATAAACTTGGAAATCCTAGGATGGCTTAAGACAATAAGGGTGAGAAAATAGAATGGGTATTTTCAGGAGAATTTAACCAATCTGGCAATTACTTGGGATGAAGTAAGTTGTTCATCTGTATCTCCTATCATGCTCACTCTGTTGCTAGACTGTCAGCTGGTTCAAGTGCAAAATGAAAATATAGTTCCCTGGTTCTGCAATGACAGTTTAAGCAATCTCTTTTCCTGACTGTATCTTCCAATGCTGAGTCCCTGAAAATTGCTTGTGAGGGTGTGAAGTGCATCAAATCAGATACGAGGACTGATTTAGATAAATAAATTCAAGGAGAGGGAAGTTTGGTCTTTAATCTTGTTTTGTTCCTGTCCTGGGAACTGACAAGTGACAGCCCTGTCAGTGGCTGTGTGGGTGCAACATGATGAGGAAAGGGTCAGGAAACCACAAACAGCAGTGAGGAGCAGTAAGAAGAGGCACTGAACACTTCTTGTCATGAAACTGGGCACTGTCACTTCAAACACCTAAGGTGGAGTAATGTCAGCTGCAAGAAAGACCAGAAAGGACTAGAACCAGTCATATGAACTGCCTTGTCCACATATGCAAATCATATCGTATGAAACATTATTTAAACAATCCTCCTAGAAAATTTAAAACTTGGTTTAAGATCATTCCAAAATTGTTGCCTACTATTTTTTTCCATGGAAAGTACAGTAAATACAAAGAGCCCATATACTTGGGCTATACAAAATACTATCAAGTAGCCCCTATCTACTTGATAGAGCAAATTCAGCTACAAAACACTATTTTTCAACTTATTCACAACTGTTAGCTATGCATTTTCACCAGCAATGAAAAAGAGCATGCATGCCAAGTTCATAAGAATCTGTATGGCTGTCTGGAGTGTAGCTTGACTTCCATGTTCCTGTCACCACTGTTGAAATGAACCACCCACCCACCACTTCACTGTGCTCAATTCCACTGTTTGATCTCCAGATGTTAAGCAAACATTGATAAATGTGAATGAGTCCATATTTTTCCCACGGAGGAATTCAGTGACACACCTTCACTTCATATCCACTTCTGTGTCATTCACCATTTTGTCAGACTGCCCCTTTGCTGCTATCTGTCTCACAGTAACAAAATGTAACGGCATATTGGTGGGAAGCTTCAACCTCCACTGCCACACCACCAATATCTGACTCTGATGTCGTGGTCGAGTGTAATAAGCTAGCAGGCGTTACATTCAGAGCAGAATGACAGAGTTAGAGATTAGTTTTCCATTATTACTTTTCCCAAATAATTAGGAATTACGAAGCATCGGTTTTGTTGTTGTTGTTGCAAGAGCTCCTTGAGCATTTACTGAGCAGATATCCGTGGAACTGGATCATCTTTTTTTTGAGCGACTTTTTTCCTGCTAAGTGCAACTTCCTTTTATTTGACAGAGGTCAAACAATTGTTTACATATTTTGTGTCACTACTACTTAATTTTTGCAGTGTCTGTATTACTGGCTAACATTTCTAATGAATGTGTGAATTTGTAAATCTGTGAATCATTCATAAACCCCCTTCGGCCTACTTCAGAAATACTACCAGCTATCCCATAGTTCAGAGAAGAGGTTATGAGATCAGTGCAAAGACTGTCTTATTTTTTTTCACATTTAACTGGAGAACAGCACCTTTTTTTGTTCACTCACATATGTTCATGGAGGAAGCATGCACTGGTTCTTCTTTTAAGTTCCCATAAATGCCTGTTGGAAAATTGAATGAATCTGGATTTCTTTCCCTAATATTTCATGATAGTTACTTTTATGAAATGATTTATCTGTAAATTATGACATTTGTGCATAAGTTTAACATGCAGATGTGCATACATATATGTACTATTACACTGATAGAGGTGAGTCCAAAGAGGATTTTGGAATATGTATCTCAGATTCATGCTTGAACTGCATATGTCTTAAAAAAATTGAATCAAATTAACTGTACCATATTGTTAGCTTGTAGCCATTCTGCTCTTTGTTGATAGTATTCAATTAAAACACGTAACTTGCCTGCTCATTGATCCCATGTATTTATGCAGATCTGTGCTCACTTTTAAATTCAGTTTCCTCAGGAAGAATACAAATATTTTTCAGTTTTGTTTTGTGAGCCATATGTTCAAGAGCCACTACTACTTTGCTGTTTTAAATTTCTTTGCCTTTTCCTGCCTTTATGCTGTTCTAGAAATTCACTAGTACAGTCTAAATACAGCACCATAAAAATAGTAATGGAAAGTTTCTGAAGCAATATAGTTTTATCATGAACCCATACTTAATAAGTTTAATCTAATATCCCTTGTTACTCAGCTCTTCTCTAAAAATGTATACCTTTATTCACATGTTTTATGAGTCAGCTTTTACAGATGTATTATTATTAATTCCTGTCAATGTTTTGTGGGCTGGTTCAGCCCGGTTCCGTGACCAGCAGGGCGGAGGGATCCGCAGATCCATGCCTCTGGAAAAGGGAAACAGGGGACCCCAAAATAATTGAAAACAGTGGCAATGATCTGAGGTGAAACAAACTAATTTACTAAATATAGTATCAGCAAAATATAATGAGAGAGAGAGTGTGTGTGAAAGGTGGATAGGTGAGAAATGCAGTCCAGTTGAGCCGATGAAGAAAAGCGAATGGAGAAGAGTAGACAGAGAAGCGCAGGCGAAGAAGAGCAGGCGAAGAAGAGATCATCAGGTGACCTTGCCAGGAGTTACGTCTCCTTGCTGACCACAAAGCTCTCTGGGGAATGTAGTTCTTCTCCTCCAGACAGGCACCCAGAACTTGAGCATCAACAGTCAAACCCCCAGTGCATTACATGATGTTATGATGTGGAATACTGATAACCAAAAATCATAAAACCATGACATTCCACCCCTTATTCTACATCACTACATCATGCTTAATATATATATACAAACAAAATATAAACAACGCACATAAAATCCTATGTATAAACACATGGAATTACTGACTGCACTCCCCCAACATCAAATTCCCTTGTTGTATGCATTGAACATCCCTGTTTTTCTGCATCACCCGCCAAGTGGACCAGGTCCCTGGGCAAAAACAGTTCCACAAAGGAGTTTGCCTTTCCCAGAAGCTTGAAAGACACAAACTGCTTTTCCCAGCATGTTCTTTACATGTACTACAGGGACCTTATCTCCCTTGACAGTACGTAGGGAGCTAGCAGGACCATCATGATTGATCAGTCCTCTAGTATTGACCAACCAGTTGGCTTCTGCCAAATGCTTTTCCCAGTACTTAAATGTTCTGCCACCCATTGCTGTCAACATGGTTTTTAATAACCCATTGTAGTGTTCAATTTTACCAGAGGCTGGTGCATGACAGGGGATATGATAAATCCACTCAATGCCATGATCTTTGGCCCAAGTATTTACGAGAGAATTTTTGAAATGAGTCCCATTATCTGATTCAATTCTTTCCAGGGTGCCATGTCGCCACAGGACTTGTTTCTCAAGACCCAATATGGTGTTTTGTGAGGTAGCATGGGGTACTGCATATGTTTCAAGCCACTCAGTGTTTGCCTCTGCCATAGTAAGAACATAACACTTACCATTGCGAGATCGTGGCAAGGTGATATCATCAACCTGCCATTCCTCTACCATATCTATACTTTTGCCATCATCCTTCCTCCCAGAGTGGTTTCATCCTCTTGGCTTGTTTAATTATGGCACACGTTTCACAGTCGTAAATAACCTGTGCAATAGCACCCATAGTTAAGTCCACCCCTCGGTCTCTAGCCCACTTATATGTTGCATCTCTCCCTTGATGGCCTGAGGTCTCGTGGGCCCACCGAGCCAGAAATAATTCACCCTTGTTCTGCCAGTCCAGGTCTATTTGAGCCACCTCAATTTTGGAAGCTCTATCGACCTGATGGTTATTTTTCTGTTCTTCAGTAGCCCAACTCTTGGGCACATGAGCATCTACATGGCACACATTTACAACCATATTCTTTATTTGGATAGCAATATCTTTCCACAGTTCAGCAGCCCAAATAGGTTTGCCCCTTCTTTGCCAGTTGTTCTGTTCCCTCTGCTGTAACCACCCCCATAAGGCATTTGCTACCATCCATGAGTCAGTGGAACCATGATAGTTCCGTTTTTCTTAGCCCAAAAATTGTCTATGTTTATTTTTTTTTATTGTTGTTTGATTGTTTTTCAACTATTTCTGGGCACCAGAAAATAGTTTGTTTTCATTAAATCGTGGTCACTTCTTTTTGTACACAGTTTGGCTCTGTCTTGTGTTCATGTGTCCAATTCCATGCTTGATACCCATTCTTCTCTTTGGTCAGGATGGAGAAGTAGTCTCAAGAGCAAGTGAGACCCGGGGAGCAATTGGGCAAGAGAGGCTACTAGCTAAAATGATACAGTCAAGCTAGATGACACTTTAAGCCTGGTAGCAGTCTGCGATATTTGCTTCAGGGAAAACAGAGTGAGGAGGTGAAAGCAGCCTCATTTCATGAAAGAGAGAAAAAGCAGAGCTAAACATCTGGGACAAGAGAGAAGCAACAGAGTCTGTCTTTATCATAACTTTACCTTGAGTGTATTTGTCCTGAGAGCTGTGAGTGTTAAATCTCCGTAAATATAGCCTGGGAAATAGCTGAATTTACATAATTGCAACTTGAAGTTTTTGTCATCTCTGGATTTTAATTGATGTTCAGATATCATAGTGACATCTCCAGTGAAAATTCAGAATGCTAAGAAAGATAAATCCAGTCTCCTTTAGGTACTCATGAAATGCCTGTCCCATTCAGCATTAACAGTAAAGCACTGAGCACTTGTTTAACTCAAAGCAGTTTAAACTTCAGTGATTGGGATCCTCTACAGGATTAAATTATAATATCTTTGGATACTTGTCTGTAAAGCTAACATTCTAGTATTCTCTTTCCTTTGTTACCAAAGTCATGTTACTGAATTTGATTCTAGGCTTTGAAGTATTTGCTGTGCAGATTTCCTTTTTTGTTGAGGTGTTTTCCTAATGTATAAACTTGAGATGTAGGATGGATAGTTCTCATTTCTTGTTTCACTGGAATTCTGTGCCATGAAATCTGAAGAACTGGTTACCTTTTCATAGTAGATTTATCAGGTGCTATCTGAAGCAACATATTTTTATTTCCAAGCAATATTATGCTCTGCTTTATCATTATTTTTGGTATTTTATTCACAGTTATCTTCCTCCCTACCCTCTATTTCCCTCTCTCTTCTGTCCCTCTTGTTGCTATTACTTGATTTCTTGTTAAAATTTACTTGAAATCTTGTTAATGTTTAATATGTTTAACAAGTGCTATTACTCTCAAGATTCATCTAAACTTCTGTGATATGTTCAATATCAGTAAACATCAATAATGATTTAAAATATTTTGTCTACCATTTGTTGAAGCGTGCCATACGAGAATTCAGTCTCAAAAATCTCTGTCTTGGCATCACAGAATCCCTGTGGAATCACTGCATCAAATACTTTGCCTTATTTATGACTGCAGGAACAGCAACTTTCCACTTGCTCTCATTTTTGTTTTCTGTCCCCTACTCAGTGACATTCTAGTTTCCCTCTAGACAAAAAAAAAAAAAAATCATAATCATTAATCAGATAGAAGATCACATAACTTTCTGTAATTAATCGAGATAGTTATGTATCTTTTGATGAAACTGTATTCCACTGAATGTGTCATCTTCTTGAGGTTAAAATGCTTCACAGTTCTCTCAGGTAGAAAGTCATAGAATTGCTGAATTTTGTTTTGATTCAAATTAAACTTCATCCTCAAAATGATTAAAAAAAAAAAAAAAAGAAAAAAAGAAAGAAAAAAAAAAGTATTGTCTGTATAAAATTTTCCTGATTCACAGCTATTAGGATTTTTTTTTCCTTCAATTTTTCTTCCTTTGGGTAAGACAATTACCCAAACTAATCCAGTGATTATGCAAAGTTACACATTAGTCAGAAGTCTGTTTTTTGATTCCTGAAATTCAGCAACACTGAGAGATCCACCAAAAACTCCTTTTTCACCTCCATAAAACATGCACATTTTGAAGAGATGGATAATACAGTAAGTATGGCAGTATATTTTTGTTGCATTATTTTTAAATTTTTAAATTACATTTTAAAATTATTATTTCTGAATTATTTCTGAATAAGTAAAAATTGTATTGGCTTCTTCATAAACAATTCAGCTGTATACTCTGAGATAATTATATTTAAGGTATATTAAGAATCACCACCCACTGCTTCACCAAAAAATCACCACCTACATTTAAGCTGCAGCTGTTATGAGCTGATAGGATCATTTTGTGTTAAATTTAATTTTAAAATGCTGTCTTTTTATACTTTTTTGACTGTAGAACCTTTTCTTCGTTGATCACGCTTGTTACTCTGGATTACTGTGTCCAGACCTGGAGCCCCCAGTACAAGAAATGCATGGAGCTCTTGGAATGAGTCAAGAGGAGGATGACTAAGAGGATCAGAGGGCTAGAGCACCTCTCCTGTGAAGAAAGGTTGAGGGAACTGGGCTCGTTTAGTCTGGAGAAGAGAAGGCTCCAATGAGATCTCAATGTGGCCTTCCAACACTTGAAGGGAGCATATAAACAGGAGGGGACCAGCTGTTTACAAGGGTGGATAATGATAGGACAAGGGGGAATGGTTTTAAACTGAGGGGTAATTTAGGTTAGATATTAGAAAGAAGTTTTTTCACTCAGAGGGTGGTGACACACTGGGACAGGTTGCCCAAGGAGGCTGTGGATGCCCCTTCCCTGGAGGCATTCAAGGCCAGGCTGGATGTGGCTCTGGGCAGTCTGGTCTAGTGATTGGTGACTTTGCCCGTAGCAGGGTGGTTGAAACTAGATCATCTTTGAGGTCCTTTTCAACCCAGGCCATTCTATGATTCTATGATTCTCTGATAACATTTTCACCCTTTGTTACCCTTAAGAAAGAAGTTATACCACGAAGCAAGTAATTTGCAAAGTGATAGAGACAAAGAATGTTGATGTGATTTATTTTGCCCCTGAGTTGATCTATTGTTTTCTGAGATGCACAGTTTAATTCTCTGCTTGTGCACCAGGTTTGTGTTCTGACTTTTTTCTTCCTACTTTCATCGTTTCTTTAAGCATCTTTCCCTTTTATGAATGGAAAATGATGAACCTTTGTAAAATTCGATCTTTTATACTGAACAATTATTAATATATTTATATTAATATATAATGTATTAATATAAATTATTATTAATTTAAACTGAACAATTATTGCTTCTCTAAGATGTGCTTTATTATCCAGCTTTCTAAGCATTTTCAAGATATCAACACAGAAACAATTATATTAAAACTGGAATTGCAGCTGGAACCATGAACAGGAAATCCGTGCTCAATTACATTTCCATTCTTATTTAAAAAAATAATAATTTCAGGAAATTGATTTTTAACAGAACACTTTAGCATAGAGGTGTGTTATGTTGTATTTATAGGTGAAATATTTAGAAGTAATGTTTATGCCCACTTAAAACACACAGAATACACAAGACCACCTTAAATGTAGCATTGGAATTGCAGCCATGAGAAACTGTTGAAGAAATTTGGAAGCTGAGCAGTAAAATCTTTAGAACAAGAAAAATGTGATTCTACCTGGCAAATAGAATGCTGTCTTAGATTCCTTTGTTTGAAATTAACTAGTGAGATAATTACATCAATGAACTGAATAAGGGAAGGTTCATTAGAGTAGAAGTATTGCAGTGACTTTAAAAGAGATTCAAATACAATCCAAATGTGGATTATACAACACTCAATCTAAAAAATACACCATGTTGGTCTGCTGCAGTGCAGTATACCTGCCACTTTTATGCAGGTAAATTATGTGGGCTGATGCTCTATTGTGCTTGTTTTGACTATTTCCATGCATACTGATGGATTTTTGGATTTGTGCTTTTCACTTTCTTGATGGCCTCACATGCACCTGAAATTTTCACATTTAGATATATATATATATATATATATATATATATACACATACATACATACACACACAAACTCTGTGGTTTATAAGATTGATTACAAATGCAGTACATGTTCTGAACATGATTTTAGTTTTTCAAAGATGCAGAAGAGATCATAGAATCATTTGGAGGCAATGGGCTGCGCCGGTTCTCAGCCCCTCAGCAAATCAGAATCTTAATGATCCTCAACTCCTTTGTGAACTTAACTGTGTTTAAAAACGGAGTTAGAGTGCTAGTGCCAACAGCAGAATGCAGACTGTGTAAACACATAGTGTCAGTTGTAAAAAGTTCTATGTCTGTAGTATACATTTTTATAGCGGTTTTGTCTCAAATGAGAATACGTAACTGTTTTTTGTGGGTTTTTTTGTTTTGTTTTGTTTATTACATCAATCTCTGATTTCACCAATCAATAAATAAGGACTGATAATTATATTTAAATTTTTAATAGTAGTTTATAAAATAATATTAAAAACATTAATAAGAAAATTGTTCTCCATAAAAAATAGGAAAGAACATCATTGTTTTGTAACATTTTTTTTCTGAATTCAAAGAGCTATAGTATGTATGGCTTGAGTTCCAACAATACTATTACTGTAAAATTCTGTAATTATGAATAAATTAATATATACTGTTTTAGGCACTCACCTTCGCAGTGATTGTGTTCCTGAAGTATCAAGGGTGCATTTAATTTGCTGAATATTTGGGACATACAATGTAATGACATGAAAAGTCTCTCTTGTGTGCTGAGATAATTGCCTTTATGCTTATGAATCTAATTTTCTTGAAAGAATATTCTTTACATTAATTCAATAAAGACTAACCAGCTTTAGTTGCTTTCAAAACAATGTATTTATTGCTGTGAACATGCCTGCTTTCTCCAGGGAAAGAAGAAAGTTACGGTCTTAGTTTTCACCACAGAAAGAGTCTTGGCTGCAAAACTGTTCTCATTACACACACAACTCCCTAGATAAGTTTTGTAGAACTATATACAGTCATTCACATTATTTCAATTTATGGTGTAAATGGGTGCCAGAGCCTTTGAGCTTTGGCCCAGTATGAACAAAGCACAGGTTATGATAGGGCAGTATAAATGAAAAACGCTTGACTATTACACAAAAGATACAGATAGTGTTGCTTTGTATCAAGTAGTTTACTGTGCAGTAGCATGGAAAGTCTATTACACTGGTTTTATTGCTACACATGCTGTCTCAGGACATCCATCACATGGTCTTGAACAAACATGGAGAAATAGCCACTTGCTTATTATGCACTGGATTCTCAAGACAGTAGCCCTTTTTGTTTTCCAGGGAATGCATTTCCAAAGCATATTGATTTTTATGTCATTCTTTTCTTTCCTCTCTCAAAGATCCCAGTTCTATAATTATCTTTCATCCTTAAACTGTTTGCCTTCTTAGATATGAATGTGTTTAGTCTTTTTTGTTTGTTTGTTTGCTTGTTTTTTTAAAATAAGTTTGTATTTGTCGCAGATAATGTATAAATTATATGCTGGTTTACATGCATGATGACAGAGTGATTTTACTGATCCCTGCAGGACACTGCTGTTATAAACTTCTGCTGATGTAGGGCTGGAGAAGTCTCTAAAAAGAGGTGACTTGTTTCAAATGTCACTTGGAAGCTGTTAATCAGGCCATAGCCTTCTGAATCAAAAGTTCTCTTCTACAGTTCTTTGTTTTTATTTGCTGTCACCACTGTGCCTATTCTCAATGAAAATAACTGCCAGAATGAAAATGCAAAGCCAGTTAGCAACATATAACTTAGAGTTTTAAGACTAGGAGTAAGAAACCTGATTTTTTTTTTAAATTTCTAATATATGTGTTCATGAAAACTCATGTGGATGGAGTCCCCACTCAGAATGTAAGAGGGAAGAAAAGACACCACCAACAAAAATATATTAAAAAAAAAAATGCTAAAAATTCAAGAGGAGCTTACAGACTGCCCTCAGCTGCCTTCTGTGCAAAGAGACCTTTGACCAAATTATTGAAGCTCAGTCCCTTGGAAAATGTTTTGATATAACACTGGCCTTTACCGTGTAATCTTAAATGTTTTTGAATAGTATTACTATAAATGTGCTTCATGATGAGAACAAACACAGACTTTTGAGTAACCTCTTTGGCAGACAGTGATTCAGTTGAGAGTTAGTATTTATATATGTGAAACTTTTTCCTTTATACCACTCTCTTTCAAATGCTTCTCCCTTTAAATTCAAACAAGGTCATGCATAAATATTCCCAATGTGAATATATTTTTTTCCTTCAGAATATATTCACATAAATTTCACTTTTCCTTGAGAACTTTGTAGACAAAGGCAAATGTGTGCCAAAACATTATGGGGGAAATGTTACCTTTGATCTTAGTTTCTTTCCTTTAGATTTCAATATTACACTTTTTGCTTGTCATTAATCATTTTTTCATTTATTTTGTTAAAATTTTATCTTACTAACTAGCTTACAAAATGGATACACAGGAAATGAATAAGGTTATTTATCATTCTCCAGTTTATTTTTTCCCCAAAATATCCTATATGAAGTTTCCTACAGTTGTAGACATCTTTCCTTAGATTTTACTAACAACATGTTTTGAAAAACCTGACCTCTACACCAAACAAAAAGAACTTCTCTAGGAACTTCATATGAGTATTCATAGGGCAACATGTAATTTATGACTTATGTTTTATCACAGCCTTTTTAATTAGAAACATACTGCATTCGTTTAACATTGCTACTGTTTTGTTGCAAAGGATTTTCTGTATCAATTAATCTGGTAATATCCCTAAGCAAGCTGAAATTGTTGAAGATGATAGAAATTGGCTGATGAATGTATTGGTCACTTCAGACCCATGTTGAAATCTATCTTCTTAGTGTCCTAATGAATATGGAAGCCTGCCCAGTGTGTGATTTGATTTTAATGACTACAAGGTCAGGGACTTCGCAAGGTGTGAATCTGCTTGCAAGGTCACTAGTGGCAAACAGTGCATGGATCTGAAAATAAACAAGGAGCTGTCAAGGATATTAGCTTTTTGTAGAAAAACCCTTGGGATGAAAAGGTTAGCAGGTGATTGCATTGTAACTTGTTTTGAAACTCAAAATGAGCTCTAAAGCTACATGCATTATCCTTCATTATGCATTGCATAAGAAATAGTAGTAATTTAAAATGCAGTCAATGTTTGATTATAATAATAGTAGCGTAGTTTACCAAAATCTTGCATTTATCACTATATAAACTGGTCAGCAAAATTGACTCCAAATGCAGATCTTTTGGAGAAACAGGTGAAATTACCTACTCTAAAACTGCCAGTGGATGCATAAGTGAATTTGCCTTCCATAAAGAACACAGACTAGTAGTTACCCATAGAAATTCAAGTCACATGTACAGCAGTTATACTGTTTATTAATTTGCTATTCTGTAGAGATTATTCAAGCTGTAGAAAAAAAAATAGGAAATGAGTCTGAAAGTATTAAGAAAGTTTATAAATGACTTGTCATAAGGTACTTGACTTATGAGAGATGACTCCTAAATGACAAAAATACAAAGAAAAGCTGCAGTGGCTCAGTACCTTCAGAGAGGGGATGACATTTTATTTTAATTATTTTATTTTATTTTATTTTTTAAAAGGATAAGAAGTTAATAAAGTAATTTAATAAAAAGAAAAATCAGAGCTGTTGAAAAATTCTCCCTAAGTTTTTGGGGCATGGAGTATGTCCATAAGTAGGTTGAGGTATGGCTACCAGCTGCTTATACCAATAATAGGCTTCATTTATTGAGCAGGCTGAAATGAGATTTTAACAAAACATTGTAGAATGGAGTTAAGTATTTATTGTTCAATATCATTTGGAAGTCTACCAGCTTAATGATTCAGGAACCCACACCTTTTGAGCAAAATATCCATCTGTATTGCAGTCTGAAGGGATCCTGTTATTTCCTTTTTTTTTTTTTTTTTTTTCCCCCACAGGTAGTACAACTATACATGTATACCTTTTAGATAGCATTTCTCAAATGTCTCCTATTCTCCATGTGTAGATGAGATGCCTATGTAGTAAATGCCAACAGTGTTTCAGCTTACGTGGATTTGTGTGATTCGGTAATCATTCATAGTTTCACTGTTAAGCTGTATATCAGTGATATCTGTTTTTATTGTTATTCAGCATAAGAACCTTTAAAACACATATTGCAACTAAACCGATGCTACACTAGTCATAAATAACTTGAATGTAGTTGTATGTTCAATTGCCAGCATTTAAACTCTGCATTTAATATAAAGGCTTAGACTCTTTGCTGTAAATGAAAAACAGATTAAATATTCCCAAAATAATCTTTCCAGGCTTTCCATTAGATAACACAGCCAATAAAATGCTGTCATGGAAAAATAAAGAATTTTGTCAAGATAGAGGACTTGGTTCTGAACTCATTCTGTATGTTTACTGTATTCTTTTACGTTATGAGAACCTTCCATTCATTTCACTTTCAGGTGTCAGCTTATGTTTGTGTTTCTATCTGTGTTTCTGTTGCATTAGAGAAAAGGAGAAAGGTAGTTCGTTTCTCTTCCTTAAGAATACAATATGAAGAAACCATTACTCTTTCTGCATCCTAACCGGGTGCCAGAAAGAGAGGTAGTCAACTATATTTTTGAATCTACTTTTGAGCTGATGATGGTTTGAAAGCAAAAAGAATATTAAACTGTTCTACTTTTTTGTAATTGTCTGTTTTAATTCATCTGATAATGGATTCTACAGACATTCTTATTTCAGTTTCTGCTTTAGAGAGACACACCAATGCTCAGTGAATTGTGTAGCTGTAATGCTGAAACATACTTTCAAGTTCTATGCCACCAGATCTGCTGTAACTAAAACGGCAATCCTAGCTACAAATTATATTTCTTCTTTAAAAAATTGCTAATTTTGTGCAAATTGCATCTAATTACTCATTCAACAGAGGTAATGCCCACAGCTTTGGGTATGAGGAAGATCTCATCTTCAGTGGAATTCTGTTCACCATACAATCTCCAGTCTGCATGGCTAGGAATGATGCCTGATCAAAGAAACCACTGTCCTCTTTTTCTCTGTTTTTAGTATCATTCCCATTACTCGTAGAACCTTTACTGTGAAAACATAATGTTTGATTTTTCTGAAAATATGATGAGTGATTAGTTTTAAAAGCCTAGCCAATAAGGAGAATAATTTAAGGGCATCAGATCCAGTCTGCTACAGTGGATAATTAGCAAGCCATCATGAAACAGTTCTGCCTGTCTGGGTATTAAACATTTATGCCAATGAAAAGACATTGAGCTCTCTACACCCCACTGTGAGAATGAAACACCAGCAGCTTCCTCCATCAGGAGAAGGCCCACAAGATTACCTTTGCCTCTGAGGACATGGAGTGAGAATGAAAAAATGAAGAGCTGTTCAATTGTAGAAAAAACTCTTTCATTTTTTCCTTTAAAAAGAGCTGAGGCTCCTTAAAAGGAATGATTGGTAAAGCATGAGAAAATGGGGAGGGGAAAAATTATTCATGCAAATTAAAACAGAATGTAGATATGGAAAAGAGTGACACAATAAGCAGTGTAGAAAGCAGAATGCACTGCTGCTAAACTGTGTGACAGGAAAGGCTGTAATGCATAAAATCAGCTGTGAGCAGAACAGAGGAACTGGGTCAATTCTGACAGACAGCAGAGTTTGCCCACCAGTCCTTTAGCCTCTCTCTGCTACTATCAAACATTTCTCACCTCATGCTTATGATGTGGCTTTGCCTGCTCCTATATGCTTATGGGATAAAGGCTTCTATTGATTCATGCTATCTTGCAAATAAAGGAGTTTTGCTTTTCATTATGCCCATGCTGAGGGAGTGATATTCAGCATAGCTGTTGGCTCTACAGTTGCCTAAAATCAAAGAATCAATGAGGTGCTTGATCGTAAATATATACAAATGACAAAACAGCAGCGATAGAAAAGTACTGAAGATACTTATAAAAAATTTCTTGTTCATGTTGGATTTTCTGCTACTGCATGCTGATTTGCCTGTTTAGGTTTGTAAGCTCTGGAGGAAAGGCAGTATGTTGCCTATACATATGGATGTCTGTATGAAAGAGCTTCAAACTTCTTTGGGATCTCTGAATACATTTGGAACATAACCTCAAAAGTCTTAGGACAGCTGATCCTGCAAGCAGAGTATGTTGACTGAAAATAAAATCTTTCTTTTGGGGGAGAGAAAACCTTGCTCTGTGTACCTCTGCTCATTTGGTGGCTGAATTAACACTGCCATATTGGAGGTCTGAGCTTCATTTGCAGCCAATGCAACAATCATCTACTTGGCTTGTAAAATTCCCAGTGGCAGGTGGATATTGCTGGAGATGTCTATGGAATGCTGCTTTTCTAAATTATAATCTGAAATTATTATTTTTTTTTTTTTTTAGTTTCACTCTTCTCCACAAGCTTTTTGACTCAAAATAAATAACAGTCCAGAGGGGTATTCTGTTTGTCTTCTTACAGATGTGACAGCTAATATTTGTAGGATTTTGTCTTTAATATGAGGGGATTGTGGGTGGAGAGGGAAAGACAAGACTGCCCTGAGCATTAAGAAGATGTAAAAGCAAGCTTTCGTTAAATTGCCTCTCCCATCAGCTGAGGCATGAGAGGGGCTTGGCATCATTTTCTTCCATTTCCCTGTGAACAAGGGAAGTGCAGTTTATGAAAGACAAGGGATGTTAGTATAATTTTTAAATTATCCTGACTGTCCTTTCTGAGGGATGACGCCACTGAGGTGGTCTAAGTTAATGTCAAGGGTTTTCAACCTGAGGAATACTGAGCTGGATTCACGTCACCTAATTCTAGATCTTTACATCTGAGTTTGGTATCTTGATTCCATTTGTTGTCAATGGTACTTTCCAGGTGTGAGCTGTTGTGTCTGTTCTGTCTTTACCTTTGGATAAGATTTCTGCTGTCTAAGTGCCTGTTTTCTCTCAAGTTCAGATGCATTTAAGATGGAATAAAACCAATCCAAAATCCTAATTCTAAGAAATGCTGACAACAATTTTATTCAGACATGGGAGCTTCTCTGATATGAAAAATACATAACTTGGCATCAATTTAAATCCAAAATTAGAATTTGTAAATGTTATATTTATGTGTGACTCAGTTTCCCATCTGTGAAATTCACAGAGAGCTTCTTCACTCCAAAAGCATGCTGAAGATAGTTAGAAAATAGTGAGAGAAACGCTTTAGAAAGAAGAGGAGGTGATAAAATGATCTACTTAAAATACTGTTGAAACCATGCTAGAAAAAGAATGGATTGTGCAAAGAAATAGGTCGCACCATGTGTAACAGGGAAATTAAAAAGAAAAAGAAAATACTAAATACGCGAAAATGCTAAATGCAATTTTTGTTATGCTTTAACCTTACATTCTTGTAGGAATCTTTATCTTATATTTACATAATTTCTAAATTATTCATCTCTAAAACCGTTACAAGAGCAAAGAGTTGCTGAAATACTTCTATCTTATTCTTCTAAATGACTATATGTTCATTGTACTTTCCTACTACTGCAGTCCAAAAAGCAGCTGATCTTTTATTAAAGGCATGAGAACACTTTCAGACAATATCACAGGTTTCCTAAGCTGAATTTGTCTCAGTTGACTCCCAGTAATTCCATAAAGAAGTTCCAATAAAGTGGGAATGGACTGCTGCTTTAATGTAAAGATTTTATTTTTTCTGGTTCTTGTCTGCACATTGGTTTCCTTCTGTCACTTCCAGCTAGTAAAAGTCATGTGCTGTGACATGGCTAGTATGCAACACATAAGAACCTTCAGTTTTCTTCTTGAAAATTATATCTGTATCTATTATATCTATACTATGCTATCTCACTGCCAAATTTTACTGTAGATAAGAGATTAGAAATGAGATTGTAGAGGCAAGTTAAGTGTGGTGATTCTGTCATATTTTAGTCCTTGAATTTGCTGTCTTAATAGTCTTTTTAATGAAGGACTGTATTTAGTTTGCAGCTTGTTCGAATAATTGCCAAATACTTGTGGACACAATTTCAAAATTTAATTACTTGTTAGAATTCTGCATAATTACGTCTTTTTTTTTTTTTTTTTTCTTTCTTTCTCTCTGTGCATATGGACAGTCTTTCTCTGAATTTGAAGGAGTATTGGTGTTCCTACAATATTTCTTGGGCAAACAACAGTATTTTTGTGCCAAGAAAGAATGTTCATTGTTTGCTATTCAATTAATTATTTTTTCCTGTACTTTTGAATCACTTTTTTCTTATTAGCATTAGTACGTTTCCCTAGCATACAAAAATAGCTGCTGCTTTAAAAGTCTTATATTTATAAACTTTAAATGATAAATTACTTCCACACTCATTCTGTCTAGATTTTACAGTTCTTGTCTAGGTATTACCATTCTCAATCCCTATGAAACTGTGAGCTAGGGAAATTTTATCAGTCCTGTTTTACTGACTGGAGATTGAGAGTTACAAAGATTATTCTGAGTGATATCATCAGAGAGAAGATCAGAAGAATGAATAGTTTGCAATTGAGGCTTGAATTTGCGAGCCTCTGAGCAGGACTTTCTTTATCTGTAAGAACAGCTTCCATCTGCATCATGAAAACATGCCACTCACAATATATTACTACCCCCATACCATCACAACACATTGTTCAACACTTCTCAAGTCCAGGAGATCTGTTTGAATGCGTAATTACATGTTCACAAATTAAAGAGCTTGGCCAGATACTCTATGTGCCCTTTCTGTAAATTGCATAAGATGAAGGTTGTCTTCTCCTCCCTATGCTTTTTTAATTGTCACCCAGCTCTTAGGAGGCTATTAACATCCTGTCAGTCAGCAGGCAAATGAAGTAGGTGCCACAGTGATCTATCTACGCAGTATGAAGGCAGCTATAAAGAGCCTTGAGCCAGGTGAACTGAAGTGGCTGAGTTGAAGGTGAAGCAATGGATGAATGCAGCTGAAATGAATGAGGAGTGTTGACACAGGGTGCTCTGCCAGCAGCATCATGGGTCAGGCAGAGAGCAGCTTGGACATTTCCCCTGTCTAGATTTGCACCATGTTGGTCAACTAACAGTAGTTAGCCAGCTGTGTGTACTCATACACACAAATGCATGTAGTGTACACAAACATTCTGGACTCAAGTTGTAAATATCTAAAGCTCTGGTGTGTGTAAACCTTTCATAAGATCTGAAAGCAAAAATGCATTGCGTGCATTTCTACTGACTTGCAGATAAGGTTTTCCATGGAATAAACAGCTAGAGTAGCACGAACTAAGCATTGCTTAGACTAAAAGAGGATGTGTTTAATTTTATGCTTGAAGTAGAACTGATTCCAACTGAAAAGAAGGAGTGACTAATGTCATTTTTTTTTCTCCAAGGACTACAGGATATAAGATAGCCAAGAGCCTCTTGGGCTGTCAGCCCCAGATCTGTCATGTCATATTTTAATCATAGTCTTTATCCAGTCTTGAAAATGAACATTTTTTTTCCTTTGTTTCTACTCTAATAGAAAATAGTCTTATAGTTTCCCAGACTGTTTGAAGACTTTCAGTATCCAGACTGATTTTTTTCTCAGTCAGTCCACAGATGTTTGTTCTAGTGCCAGTGTTGCTAGTACTGCTGCTGAGGTGAACTAGCTAGTTTTCCTGCTTGTTATTTAGGAGAGCAACTGTATGCCTCCTGACTCTTCATTTTGTTTAGGTAAATGCACCAAGCTCTTTTACTCTCCTTTTGTAAATGAAGTTTCTCACTTTACATCTTATGCAAGACTAGAGTAAAAAGAATTTGCTTTGTAACTTGAGGCAAAACTAATATGTCTATATTGTACATTTTTATTTGCTGAAACATCTGTAGTTACTGTACCACATTGAAGAGCATGCCATGAGGTAGATATATTTGAGGTCAAAGAGAATATGGCTATTTAAATCTCTGAAATACCAAATCTGGGAAAGATTGCTGCTGGCAGATTCTATAGACCAGTTGATAGTCATCTCACTGAGTTAGTACAAGTTCAGCAGTGTAGAGATGTTGAAGATCTATCCAATACATTTATCTTCTGAAGTTAATCACTGTTTATCATTGCACGTCTTAGAGAACATACAAACATCCTGAATATTGTTTTTGCTAACTGAAAGTAGAAAATAAAGGTAACAAAAAATTATGGGTAAAATACATCTATTTTAAAATAGATCTATTTTAAAATGATACTGTGTTGTTGTCACTGTGTTCAATCCAATACTTTGAACCCAAAGACTGACCAAAAGAAAAGAAGAAAAAAAATCTTCCTGGATATTTTCACATTTTAAAATGTCATTATCAGCAAGTAAATATCAAATCCTTTTCTTATGCAGGAATTTTAACATTATGACTAAAAGTTCACAGAGTAGAAGTGAAGTTCCACAAAAATGTTACTTGGAGAAGCTGTGGCATTGTTTGGTTTTTAGTATTTTTCTTGTAGGAGTTTAGAGAGGAGAAAAAAATGTCAACTAATTGTCAAATTCTAATTAATTATTTTTATTTATTTTTATTTTCTTTTTCCCATAGGCATACAAGCTCCAGGACTCCTAGAGATTACAGAAATATAACGTAATTACTTAAACTAAATTTTCACAATAGTCTTTGTTTAAGCTTTAATTATTGTATATGTCCGCTGTTTAGGTTGTAGGAATCTAAGGATGCAGTTTTGAGCTTTTAGAAGTCTCTACTGTCCTTACTAGAACTTTTGCTTATCCACACAACTTCTACACAGGCAGAGGCCATGTAAGAGGACAAATTCAAGGTGTAGATCCTTCAGCTTACATCCATAAGCTTATAAACTCAAATTTGTAAACTGTCATAAATCAAAGCCTTTTAGTTTTCTTTATCTTTCTTGAAACTATCAATGTTTTGTTTGAAATTGTATTGTGTAATATTTATTTTTTTTCATTTAAATTAAAATTCATCCTTAGAACTAATTAAAAGAGACATCTGGTTGATGGCAATATAGTCTGTTTCACAAAAATACTATTAATTGTTCATTTTTAGAGTTATGCTAATTTTAGAAATTATATTCTATAAATTACAAGAGTGTATAACTGAATGATAGAGCATTGGCACAGGTTGCCCAAGGGGGCTGTGGAGTCTTCTCCTTGGAGATCTTCAGAAGTCACCTGGACATGGTCCTGGCCAACTTACTCCAGATGTTCCTGCATGATCAGGTGTTGGACAAAATGGCTTTCAGAGGTCCTTTCCTTTCAAACTTTCAGAGGTCCTTTCAAACATTCTGTAATTCTGTGGGTTAATTCTGTTTGGAAATTTGGAAATATGCTACTTTTATTACATGTATATATATTTTCATGTGAAACTTGCTGCAGTAGTCAAAAATGCAAAAATGTTTGTAGTGATTTGTTGTTCCTTCTCTTCCATATGATGTAAAGTGAGACTCAATTCAGAATATTTTCAGAAGCTACATATTAGCGTAATAAATAAACCAGCTTTTAGAAAATAAGTGTCGAAGGTGATCCTCTGAATTGTTGAACTCAGGAAATAATTTTTGTTACTATAGACAATTTGGTTACAACAGTCATCAAATTTCATTTCAGCAATGGTTACATGGCTGTCATATTATTACTCAGGAGATTGCTTCAGATTCTCACTTCTTATAATTGGAAAACCTCAAATTTCCAGTCTAATTGTATTAACTTCCAGTTCATACTCTTTTTCTTTGAAAAGCTTTTTATTTGATCTCAAATTGTGACTTGATGACTAATTTTGAGAGCTATGATGGGAATCCATTATCAACTCTTCAGAGAAACGCTCTCAATGCCTTGCCTAATTTCCACTACTTGAAATATAGTGTTACTATTTCTATTCTCTGTCTAGTTGACATTGTGGAGAGAGCCAAAAGAACATCTAAAGAGTCAGTTTTTAGATATTTTAACTTAAGACTCAATGATGATTTCAACCAAATGGATAGATGTTAGGACAGTAAGAGCTGAATTTAATTGCTGAAGGTGATGTAAGATGCACTTTATTTCTATTTATTGTGAACATATCACACTGAAGGGAAACAGATCACTGTTTCACTGCAGTGCAGAGAAGCATGTGAGATATTCTCTTGAAAACTGTCCATCCCATTTCTCAATTTGATTAAAAATTTTCTATTGAGTTTATTTTTCAGTGGAAATTTGAATGTTTGCCTACATACATATATTTTTTTCTGAGGTATCATGTGATTCCTGGAATTCTTATATGACTATTTTTTTTAAATTAAATTCTGCTGTTGTGTGGTGGAACATAAATGTTAATATCCATTCATACTGAGAATCTGATTCTCAGAATAAAAAGCCTTTCAAAGTACAGGAAGGCTGAGATAGACACTTTTGTGTTACACACACATGTTGAGAATGGTCAAAAATTCTGAAAGAAAGGGCACTAACAATTTTTACTTGAGTGTTATTAGGTGAGATTTTTACAGAAAAAAATGAATTGAAGAGCCTTTGACATCAATCATGTTGTTCACCTCCATTATTTTTTCAAAGATCAGTTCTGCTCTCAGTAGAATAGCTTACATAGTTTGTAGAATTTCATTGTCACACATATCTCTCAGATACAATTTTCCCTCTACACTGAATGGACAAAGTTAGAAACATTTCCCAGCCGGGGAAAAACCATGGCCCACATTTTTGTGGCATAAAAAAAAGAAAGTGTTCTCAGATAGCATGGCAGGCTTGTGCAAAGATGGTGACTAAGCCATCAGAAGATGATCAGTGTACCCAAAACACTTGCTATTAGGATCCAGAGAGAGTGGAACGGGCAGTGTCAAAATGCCGAGTATATTTGGACAGGAAAGAATCATAGGTGAATACCAGCTGCCTACTCCCTTGCCAGCAAAAGGAAAGGTAGAAAGAAACAGATTTTTAGCTTTAGGCAATTCTGAGTAACAGACCTAAGAACTGCAGAGGTGTGGCTTATCTTTTTATTAAAAGACATGTCTCCATTGTGGGGAAAGAAATATTTATTTATTTATTTATTTATTTATTTATTTATTTATTTATTTATTTATTCAGAACAGTGAGATGCTGTGACTCCAAAGAGGCAACATGGAGCTCTGATGCAAGATAAATTCGTGCTTGCAGAATAGAATATCTGCATTTTTGAGTAACATCAGGAGACATCAGGAGACGTACTGGTAGAAACTGGTTGTGCAGTCTGAATTATAGTCAGAGAGTAAGGTCAACTTTGATAGGTTATCCCAGCATACCATAACATGTAAAAACTAAGCAAGAATAGGAGAAGAACAGTTAACAAAGCAGTAAACAGGGGCAGAACATCCACTGAGGGAATTAGAAGAGTTGGATAGAAAGCAAATCCTGGAGTACTCAAGCACTGAGGAAACAGGAGAGGAAATTTGTGCTGGGAAGTAGGAAATACAAACTGTTACTTGTCTCTGGTTGGTTTGCAAGGTTGTCTGCTCTTGAAAAAGCATGAAAAAATTGTGATTATATTATCTGTGAATAGTGAATTCTGCCTGACCTTGGACTATTGAACGCGGGCATTTCTTACAACATGAACGACTGTAGTGGTGACAAACATTATTTTAATTGAGAAGATCAAATAAACAAACAGACTGACCTCAAAACACACCTCTTTGTGTTTTGTGTGGCAATAGTTAAAATGATTCACAGATTGCAAAATCAAAACAGCTGTCTCTCTGGAGATGCTGGGGAAGCATTTTACTTCTACTCTTCTGCTGTATTACAGCAATAATAGACAAAAAATACAGACAGCCTTATCTTTGCTTTGGCAGTGGTAAATGGATTTGAAGCAGCAACATTCCCTCTAAAAGGATTGCAAGAAACAAAGAAACTCCAAATTCTTCAGATTAAAAAGCAAGGTGAATTTTCTCATGTACCCGAAATTCTTTAAGCTGTCCTTGTACTTGTCTTCTACCAGATTTTCTATTTGTTACTGTTGAGTGGCCACTGAATAAAAGTATAAGGGTAAACAATTAAAACATCAAATAAAGTACACTTATAACTAATATTTTCACTGACTTGGAGACAGTTATGGCACAGGATTTTCATTTTTAACATGCCTACAGTAATTATCCATGTTTCACTGAAGTTTATTTATTGTTTAATTAAAGTGTTTTTCAGAAGATAAAAAAGATCATTAGGATAAAATACTGTGTCAAAAACAAAAAGTTGCAATAAAGTTCAAGCATGGAAATTTCTTCTACTGGCTTCTGTATATTTATTGCCAAGTTCTGGTAGCAAGCTTCAGATAAACAGAATATTATGTTACTCTAAAATAATATTCTCTGTCTTAGTTTCAGCTGGGATGCAATTGTTTTCTTCAGAGTATCTGGTATGATGCTATGTTTTGGTTCTAGGAGAAAAACACTGTTGATAACACACTGGTTTACAGTTGCTCCTAAGCAGTGCTGTACAGAGTGAAGGCCATTTGCAGTGAAAGGTCCAAGGAACTGGGAGGGAACAGAATTAGGACAGCTGATTTCAACTGGCCAAAAGGATATTCCATACCATATGATGTTGTATGGAAAGATTTTTGAAGAGTGTGGCAGCTTTCTTTCCAATATGGATTCAGTACAAGTGGGGAAGAGCTGATTAAAAAGGAAAGGCAGTCAGCAATAACAATCACATTTTCAGAAAAACTATCACGTCATATATATGTCTAATAAATTAATCCATCTTTGTAGAGAACACTGCAAAAGCATTTTATTAAAAGGTGCCCTGCTAGATTTGAAGCTTAAATTCATTAATCTCCTTGAATTTTTACACTTGTCCAATATGATTTGAAATACTTACTCTGATACATCAACAGAGAGTAATCATATGTTTGAGTCTATGGGGATCACTACTACTGTGAGATGCAGGAAATTACACGTGTAACTTCAGAATGCAAGGAAAGGTAAAATGTAAATGCTTTTACTGGGGTGTGTGAGTGAAAACATGTTTCTTAAAAAATCCTTTCATTTTTAATTAAAGGTTGAACAATTAAACTACTGCACATGTTTTTGCTATTGTTTTTGGTTTATTGTTTTTTAACTTTTCTGGCATAACCAATACATTCTCATTGTCATTGGAAGGTCCGGAAAATTCTTAAAGGCAAAATTATTTTAATGACTGATTCCTAGACCTGGCTTTATTTCAGATCTTTGATTTTCTCATATCCTTGAAGTTAACCCTTTTATAAGAAGAGATACAAATGGGAAGGGTGCTTTTAGGACAGTTGTAATCTCTGTGATAATGCCTGGACAGAGGTTCCTGTATAACTTAGAGCACAATCACAACATCTCAATCTCTAAATTGTGCTTAACTGCAGTGAAACTGGGGGAACACTCCAGAGCCAAGAACTATTGGAGAGCAGCATGCTCTGATTAGGATTTGTTTGTCCCTTGGCAAAGAGTATCTGTTGGTAGCTGCTACGTGTGTGTATGGCCTCCCTGTCAGCTGCTGCTGGAGCTTCTATGCCAGAAATGTATCTGTTGGGTATCCAGGTCTTTTTGTTCTCAGAGTGGCACAGAGAGAGGAGATTTTATGAGACTCTGTATTCTGTGTACCTTGTTATATTAAAAAATAATAATAAAAAAGATGAATTACTTTGCTGCCATCTTTGTGTGTGTGTGTACTTCTGTGTGTGTGTGTATGTGTGTGTGTGTGTAAAATATTGGTTTATCTTCAAATACTATAGTACACCTAGTGCAAGCCAAAGCTATGTCATCTGAGTACTTAATTTGGGAAAGTGGATTTTCTTCTTTAATTAGGCTGATGATTACTGGAGCAAGGACGCTGTATCCTCTTCTGTAACATGGGTGCTTAATGTCTTCTGGAAGTTCTATATAACAACACCTAATTCGTAAAAAGAGCATGTTCTGTAGCAGTGCAGTTTATCTTTACTGTACTTCTGTGGAAAATTACAGCTATGGACTTGTGACCTTTAATAAAATTTTAGAGCAGGTGTCAAGATACTTAGTTGCTTAAGTTATTCATCCTGAACTGGGGTTGGTAGAGCAGATACTTTTCACAGTCCTTAAAATGTTGTTGTCTAGTTGTCCCCAGTCCTGAGAGATCAAGCTCAGTGTGCTTCTCTGATCTGTGTTCGTATTTTGCGACTTCTCTGTTGGGTAGAGAGGGAAACAGGTGCATTCAGCCACTCAAGTCATGAACAACCAAGAGGTTTCTTCTTTGAACCTCAAGTATTTTTGTTAGAACTTAAGACTTGGTAGACCTAGGTGTCCAAATCTCCTATTCATTCTTATGTCATGTGGCTGAAAAGAAACTACTTAAAGCTAGACCTCTTGGTTTCAAACATCTGATATGAGGCCTTGTACCTCACCTAACATTAGCCTCTTCAATCCATTTTTTGCTGTTCCCTGAAGCCGTGATAGCCTGTCTGCCTTAAAAGTCTGGTTATGCACAACTAAAATTGTACAGGGAGGAATCAAGTATCAACATAGTATCTTTTCATAACTCCTCTTTGTTGGATAAAACACATTTACTGTGGGATTTTGTCAGATTTCACTGAAAATCCTAAGAATTCAAAGTAACTGCTATGTGCTACTACTGCATTGTTTGCAATGCAATATATTAAAGCATTTATCAAAAGTAAAATTAAAAATATTCAGCAATCATTCTCTCAAGTAAAACTGTACTTTGCTCATGTGTGTCATGTTCTTCTTACTGAATTATAAAAATAACTGTTTAAAAAAGAACCTACATAAAGGGATCTGTTCAATTTTCATTTTACTTTCCTAGGTTTGGTAATTTTGAAAAGAAATACATTGTTTTTACCTCTGATTTCCCATGAGAAAAATTAAAAAAACAAAAAACAAAAAACAACAACAACAACAAAAAAAATTTCATCATTATTTCTCTGTCATTAAAAGAGGTACAATTTTTTAATCAAGAGTTGCAACATCTTCATTGTGATTCACGAAGCCATACAGAGATGGATTGAAAAGTCTTATATTTTTTTTCTTTGTTGGATAGGTAGTTTGTAGTCAAACAGAAAATCTCAGCTTCATTTAGTTTCATGAAGCTCCCACATGGAGGAAAAAAAACACCCGGAGGGGAGGAGGGGGAGGGGGACAAACAAACATAACGTCAGCATTTCTGCATTCAGTTTACAAGAGTGATGTGCACAATGTGTTGTGAAATTTCTAACTGCCATAGAAGTTACTTTGAAGAAAAATAGAAATTTGTTTACACCTCAAACTCACCAAACACTGTATTTTCTTCCAATCCTGGATATATCCTGTATGTTTCGTAATGAATATAATTTTTGCATGAATATAAGAAACAATAGAAAGATCATTTGTTGGTACATACTGGATATAACTATTTTAACTCTGCCTTATTTTTGTTTGTTGTCTCTTTATAAGCTAAAGTCCACCAGTATTTACAATCTTTATGAAGAAAGCTGTCAACGGTTTATGGGCTGGTCCGGCCCAGTTCCGTGACCAGCAGG
>JAPSGF010000071.1:2059424-2077885 GCA_035772895.1 Perdix hodgsoniae
GGGAAGGGGAAAAGGGAATGGGAAAAGAAAACAGCGGCAGCGATCTAAGGAGGCACACTTATTTACTAAATACTATATCAGAATACAGGATAATACAATATAATACAATATAATTGTAATTAAGCAAAAGAGAGAGAGAGAGAGAGAGTGAGTCCCAAAAACCGAAAGGCCTACTGTAAGCTCTAGGCGAAACGGCTGGAAGGCACCCCACGCTCCGAGGATCCGAGAGAGTGTGAGATTTCAGTCACGGGAGTGAGATTATATACTGTCCTTGTCCCGTGACTTATCTCATGCCCGTGATGTCCTCTGGGAAACGTAGTCTTCTTCTGCGAGCTGAACCTCTGTGAATTATCCATACTTTACATGATGTTATGATGTGGAATACTGATAGCAAAATTACAAAAGTATTAAACCATGACAAAAAGGCAACAGAGGTAGAGAAAATAATGTCTGTGGAACTAACTTTCAAATGATGGACAATGCTGTATTTTATATTACCAGTATGGTGGAGCACCTCCTGTTTTGAAGAGATAATTTTTTTATCTTCCATATATTGCACAAATACAGAAGGCAAACCCAGTACCTCTTCATGTTTCTTGAAATTTTATATCAGTAGAATTGTTTATTTTAATAGAAAATAGTTACTAAATGGGAGATCATCTCTCAGGAAGCAAGAAAGGTAGTGTTTCCTTTACATGATGAAACAACTGGTATATATCATGTTTAAAGCTAGACTTTCCCCCATCCCTCTCCTGATAAATCTAACATCATACAGTAAATAGCAGTCTGTTGTCTCCAAAAGTACTGCCTATGATCACATAGTAAAAGGTCTTGTTGAAAAGTATACACACAGAGGAATAGTTAAACCTTCTGTGGGAGCTATAAATTTGAACATCTTGACTTGGTTTAGCTGGGAAGTATTGGTAATGGTTGGACTAGATGATCTTCTAGGTCTTTTCCAACCTTAATAATTCTGTGATTCTGTGATTCTGTGATTCTGTGACTTTGGAACATTTAATGAGCCAAGGTACCTTTCCTAAACATGATATTAGCATTAAAATTGATACATTTGTCATATCTTGATGTTAGATTCTTAGGCATTGAGCAAAAGCCAAAGTTATTCAACACAGACTTGAAAACTGTTCCATTAAAACGTAATTTTAAAATTCAATTATTAAAACTTTGAAAATAATGTAGAGATTGAGATGCAACATCAAGGAGAAGAACCTCACCAGAAATGCTTGTGAATAAAGGTGACTTTAAGGTAACTTCATATTCCTCTCCTGAGGAGGCTTTCTGGGCACTGACATAGTTCCTGCCAATACCAAGAAAAGCCTCAGAGAACCTGATGGAGAAAAATTTAGTCCTAAACTAGTACAAGGATTGGGAGGTAGATAAAGCACAAATGTCCACTTAATCTATTTAAAACTTATCCAGCTCCAGCCTTTCAAACCACACTCTTAAGAACATACTCTACAAGAAGCAATGAGGAGGATCCAGGTCTCAGTGCTACTTCAATGGAAATGAACAAGAACCATGTCAATTCCTGCAGGCCTTTAAATTTCCAAGGCAATCGTGTTTAAATTCTGAGATTTTGGATGCTTCCAGGAGCAGCTGTCATTAACAAAAGTTTGACTATATTAAGCATGGCAGGGAGCAGTTGATCTCTTTATATGGACTTGATTATATTCTTGTTAGGCAGTTTTTCTTCATGCTGGAGATCTTTAATGCAGTAATACCTCCTATCGTAACAGAATGCCTAAATTGATATGCCTCTGAATCTTGCAAAATGAAACTCGGTGGTTTGAACAGGCTTTGAAGTTTTGTAAGGACTCTTGTGCGTATATATTCACCAATCTAGACATATTAATACAGAAATAGTTCTAAAGAACATTCTTATATTACATACAGTTATTAAGTTAAAAAATATACATTTCAAAGACATCTAGTCATGAGTGTAATCCTGTATTCCAGGAGAAATAATGGTCAACATTGATATGCTGAAATCCCAGAGGCCACTTGATAAATACATACAAATATTTTGTGATAGAATTTTATTTTTTCTCTGGGCAAGGAAATTCCATATGCTTAACATTATTTGATCCTATTTCTAGGAACAAGAAGCACTGGTGGGGCCATATTGGTAATATTTGAGATCCTGTCTGATCTGTAGGTTGTCTCTTCAGTTACATGTGCTACTGTCTTTAATCTGTAAAGCAGAGATGCTTTGGAAGTGCTGTTGTGTTCAACTACTGTTCACCAGTTCACAAAAATTTGAACTAATAGAGAACATGCCTTGTTGTCTGCAAAATTACAGTCCTCTGATATGTGGCTAGACCTATTTCATCCTACACAAGTGATTCTGCCAGACACCTCTGATATTTTCTAGGTGCAGTTGCCAGTTGTGCTGTGGAGACTGAGTGTTGGACTTGCTTACTATATATTAACCTAAAAGAAAGGTGACTCAGTCTATAATATTCTGCATTTTGGGCAGTGGGAGAGGTAATCTCAAATTCAAAGATTTTATTGTATATGTGCATAATGTGTGAAGTAAGCATGTACACTTTTAACTAACTCCCTCTCCTGTACTTTATTATTAATACTTTTTGGGTTCAATATCTTACACTTCTACCTTTCTGCCTCTGCCACTCTCCTGCTTATGTTCAATTTGCCAGTCATTTTCATTGTCTTTAGTGCTTTCAATGTCTTTGACCTCAAACAAATCATCTTGGGTTCCATTAACTGAAATGTGGATTTTCTTAAAACTTTGAGCAACTTGTAGATTTATCTGGTACCATACTGTTTAACACCAGTGACAAAGATTATTGTGCCTACCTTCATTATCTTTTTCTACAGGAAATATAGTGTGATCATCCATCCAGAGCCATTCTGAATATACAGATTTCAAATGGTCTTCAAAGAACTTGTGCATCAAGCCACCTGTGTCTGTGTCTGCCCTCCCTCTGCTATTACCAGAGAACAGTATTAATTTCTCTGATAATATTTTGCCTCTGATAATAATATCATTAGTGGTAGGTGTCCTTTGAAAGCATCTAGGAAAAGTAGTACTCCTTTCTGTTAATAGCACACCTGGTCACCTATTCCAAACAACATTCTGCCAATCCTTCATTAAGTCTTCAGCCATCCATCCTGGTTTTGACACTTAACAATTATTCCAGCAGGCAGCTGTTTCTTCAGCATTGCTTTACGCTTCAGAACTACATATGGTGGCAATTTCATACCATCTGCTAACACTGCCAACATGACTGTAAAGTGCATTTTTTCATTCCCCAAAGTTTTTTATGATGACAAATTTTGTACCTATTTCTTCAATGGTGTAATTGGGTGGTGTATCGAAATAAACTGGAGTCTCATCTACATTAGACATTTGGCTCAGCAAATAATTGTGATCTGTACATAATCCAATCACATACAGCTGGAAGACAGTGATTTTTCTGGTGAAGTTAGAAATTAGGTATGGGTGTAACAAAGGTCCTCACTGTACACAAAATCCATTGTGTCACATCATTTGGACACATTGACTATTACTTGAATTCTCTCTCTGGAGTGTTTTGTATTTGTGCTACATTTTGAACTTTCATTTTAATGATTTACTATATTACTTGTTTCTGTCTTTTCTTGAAGTATACAGAATTTGTATGACTTGTTCTACTTTGTGAGAATTCTGTTTTGAGCGTGTTCATATGCTTTGTAAGTCTATGAACTTACATGTACTTTATATTTTCTCCCAGCAACACAGATGTTATTTTATTTTATTTTTTTTTTCCACAAGAAGTACCATCAAGATTAAAATATGCATTGTATACCTTTTAATGCCTTCTCTTTTGTACTCATTTCTCTTATCTCCGGATGACCTGCTCTTGTTAAACTTGTATAAGATTCATGGAGATCCACAAAACCAGGAAAGATCACCACAATTTCACCACACAATTTCCCAAGTGAATAAAAAAAAACAGCTAACCCACACTAACACCATGTTTCATTTAAACTTAGGACTACTTTGGGCATATCTGTAATTGTCTTTAACTGGAAGCCTCCCACACTTCACACAAACACTGCTTTCATTAATCATAATGGAAGATGCACAAGTATTTTAAGTTGAAGTATTTAGAATTTTATTTTATTGTGAAATACAGTAACTGGCATTTTGCTTTTCAATTTTACCATTTATTCTAAATTTTATTTATTATGAAATATTTTTTATCTCTTTTATCCTTTCGTACATGACTAAAACAAGGGGGAAATATTTCCTTCTGTAACTATCTGATTGTTGTTGTAGGAGTGTAAATGACTACCTACATTAAATGCCAAACTTTTAGACTACAGGGGTTCTGAGGTTGGATAGAATGAATACAGATAACAGAGCAATGGTGCTGAATGTGTGAACAAATCTTGAATGGTACATGGCAAGTTTTACAACTGAAAGTCACTCTTTCCTGAGAGAAAAAATTGAAAACAGCAGTGCCTCCTTCCTAATTGATAACTGATACCAGCTATGTGCAAATTGACCTTCACCTATGCAGAATCAGAGAATCACAGAATCACAGAATCACAGAATATCAGGGATTGGAAGGAACCTTAAAAGATCATTTAGTCCAACCTCCTTACCAGAGTAGGAACACCTGGATCAGGACACACAGGAATGCATCCAGGCAGGTTTTGAATGTCTCCAGAGAAGGAGACCCCACAACCCCTCTGGGCAGCCTGTTCCAGTGTTCTGTCACCCTCATCATAAAGATGTTTTTTGTCATATTGATGTGGAATCTCCTGTGTTTCAGCCTGCACCCATTGCCCTTTGTCCTATCATTGGACGTCACTGAGAAGAACCTGGCTCCATCCTCATGGCATTCACTCTTTACACATTTATAAACATTAATGAGGTCACCGCTCAGTCTCCTCCAAAATGAAGAGATCCAGCTTCCTCCTCCTCTTCTGGTAAGGGAGAAGCTCCACTCTCTTAATCATTTTTGTGGTTCCACATTTGTCTGAACCGGGACTCTTGAACTGTTACGTCTCCAAATTGACAAGCAACTTAGTTGTCTTACCATGTAGACTACTGTGTGCTGAAGGGTGGAGGAAAGAAGTGTCAGTGGTCCAACCTCAGTAATGAAGCTAGGATATGTTGCAGTGAGTTCAAAAATATTCTTAGACCTCTTTAAATGTAGACATTAGCTCTCAAGTTTTTGGGAGCTGAATCATTGCTGAACACAAGAGCAAGATATGGTCAGTAACATAGCATAATATTGTAGGAAAATAATGTTGATAGGCTCACATTTAGCATTGGGTTAAAACTAAACTAATAGGTAACAATTTGCCTCCTTGAAAAGCTGAATGTTTTATATCTCTTCTAGCATGCTGAATCTCTAATTTGGAAAAGAAACACACAGTCTGGCACACCACTTTGATAGGTTGCCAACTCTCAGTTTAGGGCGATCTGTAATCTCCTTCAGATACCGGGGTGGAAGTAACACCTGCTGTTCTGCTGCACTGTGTGGATGGCCAGGGAAATTCTGCCTCCATGAGGACCGTGCTGGTGTGCTGGAAACCCCGCTGGACAGTGAGACTGTACTCCAGGATGCAAGAATTTCTGTGTGGAGACCTTTCTGGCTTCTATAAATAAAAAAGCACTGATCTTCTGAGATGCATTATACTCCAAATATTTTTGGAACAAGTAAATTTTTGAGTCAGATTGCTATCCAACTCCTTTTTTTTTTTTTTTCCCTCTTCATAATTGGACAAATGTCCTCCAGTTATCTTTATATTGTATTTGGACCTACTGGCCTGAGACTGAGCTTTTCAGGACAAAAGAAGAGAAGAAAACAATAAAACAACAACAAACCTGGGGAAGTAGGGTAGAACGGCATGCTTTTAGCAACGTCAGAAAGGAATTCCTCCATATTGTTGTGTCATATTTTCATATATTATGCTTTTTTATGTCCATTTAAAGATTTGTTTAGTCCTAATAGATACTGTCAGAAGCAAAGACTTGAAAATGTTTTGGGAGGTTCTTTGAATAGGAGTTTGTGTGCATCTCTACAGAAGTGCCATCTACTGTCTCTACTGCCATCTCTACTAAATTGTAGAGAATGAGAACTGAGCAGATACACTGCAAAAGTTAGCATAACTGCCATGTCACCCATCTCTTTTGCAGAAGCACACATACTCAGTTTTATATTACAGATACCTGAAAGACATCTTGGTTGACAGAACATTGCAATCAATACTGTTTCAGCTTCTTTCATAATAGGGTTATCATCCCTAATAAAGCCTTAATGAAAAAAGTTGAGAAATATCATAAAAAAGAAAATTAATTTTCATTAGAACATTGGATGCATACCATTTCAGGATAAGTGAAAACAGAGATTTACATGCTGCAGAAATATTAAAAGAAAAACTTTAATTTCTTTTAGAGAATTAAATTAACTAAATACATTCTTTAAAAGTAGAATCTTCTCATTTCTCAAATCAGTACATGAATATCTATGTCTTCATTTCTCATTAGTCTTTGTTTCCTTCTTTCAGTCACTCAGAAGGTTTTCTGCATAGCATACGCAGATCTAAAAGTTACTTGTCTAATGAGCCATGTTCCTAACTTACTGGGTATGCTTGTGAGGTGAATTTTTCAATACACATCTCCTGATCTCAGCAACCTGGGACTCTGGGTGTCTAGCGCAACACTTGCTCAGAATGGCAGGGTAGCAAATTACCAAGAGAAGAAATAATCAGTTGACCATCTCAGTAGGGTTGATCAAGTCTGGGAAATTTTTGGAGAGTAATAGAAGAAATATAACCTTTATCTAGACCTCTGAATATGTCTCAGGAAAGACAAGGATGACAAAGACGTAGAATATATTAGGTTCCCTGTGGAATCAAGCTCCAAAGGTAAGAGGCCACAAGCAGTACACTGTCCCACAAGAAAAGACCTAACAAATCCCTCAGTAGAGGTTAGGCTGCCCTCTTGTGTCAGCAGCTGGTCCTCAGTCTCCTGGTGGGACAAATCTATGAATCTTCAGGAAGTGCTCTATGTGAGTTTTCCTTCTGAGAAATTATCACATAGTTCTACCAGAAATCAATTGCATTCACATGAAGAGTTTCAGGAATCAAATGCACACTTCATGAGTAGGAAATCAAATGCACAAAAAGCTAAAGTGACTTACCTACACCTGTTTCTCAACTAAGAACAAAATTCAGACTTTTCTGATTGGCCAGAATTCACTTGTTTGATTGTCTTGCTTTCCATATACTCCCACAAAGCAGGGTCAACCAAATGAACTGACCTCCATTGGCCAGTTCTTTCAATACGTTAAATATCTGGTTTCTTAAATCTTAACTACCTCACTACAGCCCTCCAATCCCTATCTCACTCCAGTCCTAAAGTGCAAATCAAGCAAGGAAAAGGTAGCTAGGCAAGAACATTTATCCTTGCTTAGTGCAGAGTACCTCTATAGCAAGGCTAGTGTTAATCTATTTCTGCTCACTTGGATTGGGAAAATGGAAATCTTTAGTTGTTAATCTAAATGTTAAACCAAAAGAGAGATGGAAATCTGCTGTATCCTTTCTCTTTCTGTTTAAAGGAACAGAGTTGTGGGAAGATGATTTTGAAATAGGAGTAATAAGGGGAATATAACAAAATCAAGGAGTGATAGTTTAAGGAGTAATTAAATATTGATATTTTAGGGTTTCACTGTCTTCCCCCCCCCCCCCCCCCCCCCCCAATTCAGGCCTTTTATTGTCTCATTTTTTTTTCTGAGTAAATGTATACAAATATATGCCAGCTTTATTGTTTCATTGCCCAGTGGGGCCTCCCAGACCCTGTATTTATATCCTGCATATACTTGAAGGAAATAGTAGCTCTCTGGGAGACACGGTACTAGCTTTTCTGTGGTACATAAAATAGAGAAGTAGTGTGGCAAAACTGATGCACTGGTTAAATTCCTAACTTCGTTATGTCTGAATCTACTAATTCTATAAAATCTTCAATTTGAAATCAGAATTCAGGAAGAGGAAAATGATGCTGAGTTATTTTTTTTTTCTCCCCGGGAACAGTCTCATGCTAGCTGTCTGTACTTTAAAAGGCTGCATACAGTTAATCACCTTTTGAATTTAAAGATGCCTTACATTTACAAATACCTTTATCTTCAGAAGCATATTTGACAAACTAGGCTTGCTTGCACTCTGAAAAGCCAGGGAATCGTTATTTGAATAGCTGAATACAGAACATTTGAAACAATGAATGACAACTTGCCAGAGCTTGAGCAGAACACTACCTTTTTTAAAAAGAGTGGTAGAGCACACTGCGAAACTCGAGTGGTCATCTGATGTGAAATAAATGCAGCGCATCTCCAAGGAGCCAAAGCAGATATTAGCAACACTAGCTGCATGTAGTTACCATGTTATTTATCTCTCTACATTTGACTGAGCTTCTTATGTTTTGCTGAAAAGAAAAAATAATTGCTACTTTTGTTAGTCTTTATCTTTTAAGAATTTCCATATGTGTTTATTTATTTATTTAAGTTACTACATCCATTTAAAGAAATGCACTTTTCTGTCTTTTGTGAAGTCATATTTATATTTATATTATATATATATTATATTTATATTTATAATAAATAAGTACAAATACAAGTACTTCCTGTATCATATGATATTATGCAAGATTGCAGGTACTATCCTAGTATAACCATATTCATAACATTTTTGCTATTAAACTATTAATAGACTCCAAGAAATAGAAGAAAACAAAATTAGGGGTTAGGTTAATACCTTTGCTTGCTTTCTTAGTTCACCACATTCACTTAAGTAGGTGCAACGTCTCTGGAGTGTGCCGATATGTTATGATATTACATCAATACTACAAAATCTGTTTTATGTGATTTACAGTCAATCAAACTTGTACGTTTCTTCCATTTGAGTTATTCATATCTCAAAATCTCGACTTTCAGGTGTTTTAGATCACTCTAGAAGATTTGAGGAGGAATAAAAGATTTTTCTGAACCTATTCAATGTAGATTTTGATTCCAGCATAACTATTGCTTTGACAGCAACACAATTTAGATGAGAACCATAAAGAATTAACCTTAAACAAGCCTTCAGCTAGTCTATATTATCATTACTCATCACTGACATAGAACTATTTCTCCAGTGAGACAAATTAAACTAGCAGCAAATGTTCATCTAGGAATATGCTGAAAAGCAGTAAGTAGATTCAGCTCTTTTACACATTTGAAATTAAATGGAAAAATAGAGTTCTGTACATAGATGGAATGGTCTTTGCTATTACCATATCCTTTTCTCTATACTTTTATTGTATATGTACTTGTATATTCAGTGTACTTGCATAGTTAATAAGTGCTACCATACTACAGAGTAGAACAGCATTGTATTCAGGGATTCAAAGTGCAGTGACCATTAATGAAAAAAGAAACTTACTAAGGACCCTTTTATATTTTCTTTCTTGTGTAAGTATGATCTGTAAATGCTTAGAAAATTATGACAATTTTTTGCAAAAAATAAACTTACCATGTAAATGCTTATGCTTTTTTATCACTGTGTAGAAGTATGTAGTTATGTTTTCTAGTTTTGTTTCTTACTACACAGTTTTGTAGATATTTGGAGGGATTTATTGTTATAGGGATTGGACTAAGTCATGGTGGTAGATGAGGAAGAATTATTTTTTTTCTGTTGTGAAGAGTGTCAGACAGAGATCTTGAAAATTATGTTTTAGAACCTAAGTCTGAAGTAAACAATGAGCTTTTCTACAAGGTGAATGCTGAATTGATTCAAAGTTACTCAGCTGCTGCATCATCTTTATGTTCACACATCAAATGTAGGCACATTGCAAGCTACTAATCATGTACATGTTTATTGTTTTGGAGTAAATGCATTTTACACAGCTTTTGTTACTTGAAATTATTTTAATTACATTTCATTCCTATGTGTATCTGTCATTAACTTAGTGAACACGAAAAGGAAGGAACAAGAAAAATAAAAGCTTTTGCTTCCATAGTTCTGGTTACTTTTTAAACAAGTGGATAAGTTAGCTTATTTTCCAAAAATATATTTAAAAATAATTAACTACTAAAACACACTTGGCTACTATCATGAAAATCCTTGTTTTTTACATGAAAACATTTAGTCAGTCATTAAAATCATGCCAGTGCCTTGTGAGAGCCATTTTGCAGGATGAAGTTTATCCAGAGCAAATGAACATAGTGCTTATTTGTTGTTGGGAACATCAGGAAAAAGGGGGATTTGACAGTAATTCTCAAAAAAAAAGTGAGTTTTACCCTTTACATCTTTTCTACCTACTAGTGTAGATATCAGTCCTTGCTAACATGGTTTATTCTTTTCACCACCATCTCTCCCCCCTGTTGATTCACGAGTATGTCAGTGGATGAGTTATGCTATGTACACCTGGAACTGCTCTTTGTATGTGGGTATGATTTTCACTACTATGAATATTAAAAAATAGGCAGGTGCTCCTCTGTAGGAAAAATGATGCACGTAAACTTTACTTTTTTTTTTTTTTTTTTTTTTTTTTTTTTAAACTGTGGCAGATAGAAATTTCTTACAAAACTACACATGTACATGCAGAAATACCATTTCATCAGTTAAAGTAAGGCTTCCATCTGAGACCCAAACCTTTTCTCTCTGTGCTTTATACAGAAGTTTCTGCATCATCTCTTCCTTATAAAAGTGAGCATTTATAGACAAGGGAAATTTGGAAGCCATAAATATTCATGTTCATGAATTGTAGAAACATAGAATGGTTTGGGTTGGCAGGGATCTGTAAGATCACCTACTTCCAACCTCCCCGCTGTAGGCAGGGAGACCTCCCTCTGGACCATGTTGCTCAAAGCTTAGACTTTAACATTTCCAGGGAGGAGGCATCCACAACCTCTCCGAGCAACCTGTTCCAGTGTGTTACCACTCTCACAGTAAATAATTTCTTCCTAATATCTAGTCTAAATCTACCCTCTTCCAGTTTAAAGCCATTTGCACCCAATCTGTCACTACATGTCCTAATAAAAAGACCCTCCACAGCTGTCCTGTAAGCCCTCTTCTGGTTCCAGATGAAAAAAATGAAAAAGGAATGAAAAATGTTAGCATTTTTGTGTCTATAGTTGCAATTAATGTGTCTCATTGCAAAATGGCTAAGTTGATTATGCTATGTAGGAAGTACTAATTAATTTATTATCCTGGTACGTTTAGGTCTGTGATTTCATTTTGTTGGTATTAAAATAATGCAGTACTTTAAAAAGGAATGATGAAGGAGTTTCTGAAAGAGTGGAAGAATAGTAGAAGATGTTGCTGACTGACATTAGGAAATCATTTAGATTTCTTAGTACACAGTTTTAGTCTGTTAGATACTAAATAAATTTAGTTTTTATTATTCTTTTAGAATAATATTCTTTTATTTTAGAATATATAAATTTATATATAATTTATAAATATTCTTTTAGTTTAGAAATCAGCAAACTTTTTTTACGACTGGAATTTGTTCTTACTGTTAGACTTATACCCAGACACACTTCATTAGCAACTCTTTATCAATTTTTCTTTAAGAAAATTATGTATCTTTTTATTATTCTCAGCTGTGAGTGTCACAACATGTGTAAAACTTTTGTTTTACACTATGGTAATTTCACTTGAAAAGGTTTCTGTTTGTTGTTTTTGTTTGTTTGTTTGTTTGTTTTCCTCTCTTTTTTTAATTTACTTCTAAAGCGAGACATACAGAAGAAAAATGAATTGAAGAGAAAGGAAACTTTGAAGAAATTTATGATCAAGACCTTTTGCAAGAAAATCAGCAATCGGTATATTTAATTGGTATTGGTAAAATTTAATTTTTTACTGTCTCCTATATCCTATCCCCTATTCTTTGTGTATCTTATCCATTTTTTAAATATCCCTGTATAAATCTAACTTCTTTTTAGTTTCAGACTGGTTATGAACAATCATTGACCAGAAACTCCTTTTTTTTTTTTTTTTTAAGACTCTTTTTCCCATGCTTTTTTCAAGTACTTTCATTTACGTGGAGCTTTTGTAATTTCAGACACAATTCAGATGCAACGTCCAAGTTCTTTCCAAATTAAATGGGTAAGATCTTGGTAATACTTCTGTTCTCTGATTAAAATCACAAATAATTCCATCTTCCATCAAGTTCATAAACAAAAGAACAAATCCTCTTCCTCCTCATTTTGTTCTTTAAAGTCATTGAATTCTTGCAGATAAATTTGCTTTCCAGAGTGAAGAATTAATTCTAGAATCTTTACCCCAAAAGGCTAATGTTTGAACAGTTGGTCATAATGAAGAAACCTTAAATTAAATATAAGCAGCATATGAGGAGGAGGATACAAATCCAAATTACAGCAGCTTATGAAGCGTCCAAGCTGTAATGCCTTATGTACCATACGTGAAATCTTGAAATTGAAATGCTGAATAACTGGGGACTAATTCAATGAATTATGTATTTATAAAATGTTATACAGATTACCGTGGTTGTGTTACTCACAGAGACCTTCATTGTTCAAAATGTGACAGTACATTATTATAATGCATTCTAAAATTAAGAAAAAGAGAAAAAAAATGATATTGTTAGTACCAAATGTCTGCACACTGGGTAAGAATGTGACTGACTTTCTGTATGTCATGCATCATAAATTTAGATGTATGTATACCTACACTGGACATAATATGCAAAATGAGGAATCAATTAAATATTACAAATCATGATTTTAGTTTTGCTGCAGTAGTGAAATACCAACCATCTGGATTGCAATGAAACTGTTTCATGAATGAAACCTTTTTGATCAGCCTGTACTCCCTGAGCAAAATGAAATTCTGCTAGATATGAACTCTCCAGGAGTGAAGATTGGTTGCACTAGATTCAGAGTTTCTGAATTTCAGAACCACCATCACAATCTGTAGCCTCATTTACTCAGTATTCTTTTTAGTACGGAAAGGCATGGGAAGGAGGTGAGACTGGTGCATCAAATGAAAAAAGATAACTTTGGCAAAGTTATTCTTATCCAGTGATAAGAATAGTGCCATCATTATCTGTCAGTCAAAAATAGTATAATGACACAATTTCCTTTGTTCTGTCCGTTCATTCTTTTTTTTTCCTTTTTTTTTTTTTTTTCCTTTTGTCTTTTACCAATAGAGATGGAATACTCATCTTATTTACTTTTACTTCTCCTTCATTATATCACTTCTATTCCTTGAATTCATCCTCTCAATTTCATAGCAGTTCAAATTCAGATTACTTTTCCTTATTTTTATGTACATCTAATCTATGACATTCCCTGCTCTTCTGATTTGTCCTTTCTTTTTCCTCTTCCACAATTTCCTTTCTTGCAGTGGAACACTATTTGCTGTTTGTCCATATCTGTGATGACTTTCTTTGAGCTGTTTCCATAGTAGATGTTATGCTTAAAATGTTGTCTCCTCTTTCTGCTTTTCAGTCATACTTTTACTATTGTATCTATAAGAAATTCAGAGTTGTTACTCCCTCAAGCCAATGTGAAACAAAATATTATTTAGAAGAAAAAAAAAAGAAGGAAATAATTTACACATTAACATATACAAGCAGAAATATGTGCATACACTCCTGTGTTATTTGTTGGAGAGTACTATTTAGGTCAAGAAGAGTCTTTGGGGTGCAGCAACAATCTAATAAGTTATTAAATTGGTGCTCTTGTAATGATATTCTATTTTCTGCTTTCTAGGTGATTTCCAGTTTCTAACTCACACGTAAGCTCATCTCCATTCATGTTTCAACACTGTGTTGTTCATCCATATACATAATCATAACTGCACAGAAAGAGTAAATCTGTTTCACATATTTTTTTTTCCATTTTTCCAGGCATGTATGCTTTTCTCTCAGAGGAATCTGGACAGGAACAATTGGAGTAACTGTACTTTCCTTTAAGCACAGTCAATCTGTTATCTTTCAGAGCTGCTGGAAAGAGTGGTGTTTTTCCTGTCCCAGTTTGTTTGCTTTTCTATGCTTGAAGACACCATCAAGAATATAAAAGATTGCTTTTATCTGCTTTGAATTTATTACAATTTATGATCCTTTCAAAAATATTGATACCATCAGATGGCTTGTTTTTCTTTTTCTGCTTTGTGGGTGTAGAAGCTCTCAGCATTGGCCTAATCTTTTTCTCATTAAGGATAGTGGGAGTTTTGTTTACAGTTACCTTTGGGGGGAGCAGTGATGGTTAATACTGAGCTATTTTACTAACCTAGGCTTTGAAAACTGGAAATTTAAGTCATTGCTTTGTGCTTGTGAAACTAATTTATTATACTGAGTAGGAATGGTTAATGCAAAATACAGATGTCAATGAAACAGAAGTTGCTAAACTTACTACTCATCATTTTAGGAAAAAATAATACAGAAATATTATTATTCTTTCTATTTTCTATCTGTATAAAAATATTTGTATATTAGTTAACTGAATTAAGTATTTTTTATTTTTAGTAATATTCTGTGAAAATTACTGTATTTTTAAAACTAAAATCAAGCAAAATGTTAGAAAGGAGGAGCTTTAGGTCTTAAATTGAAGAGTATTGTAAGTACCACTACTAAAACATTTAATTTTCCATTTTCCTTTATACCTTAAAGCATTCAAATCCCCTTCTAAATAGTGATACTACTTATACAAAGCATATGTCTGCAGAGGCAGTAACAAATCAGGAAGCATTTGCATTTGAATTTGTGCTCACAGCACAGCGATTACAGTGTGGATCTGAGCGTTCTTTTTCATGGTGCATTTCTTTGACTGCACAGACTTTGTAACTGTTTAGGAGGAAATAATGTTCGGAGCTGTTCTCCAGATTAGCATCCAACTAACCTCTGATTGGGATTCAGAACTGTGCCTGTTTCCTCATGCATCTTTGAACCTAAGGTATGGTGGAATCTTTACTCCAGCAAACCTGTTTCATCTGTAAGTATTTTGGAAGAACTCCTTAAACTCAAACAAGACCCTAGGCCACGAGGGAAGGACATTCATTCAGTTTTACTTGCTCCATCAGTCTGTTAGGTCAAATGGTGTTAATATGTTTGAAGTTAAAGCAGTGGTGGAACATGATGTGTACTTTAAGTGAGCATTAGAGAGATTGGAGAGTAGATGAAAATGCCTATAAGTGTTTTGGAATCCACTATGTGCAGAGCTTTGTACAGAGAAGGAGGGGGGAGCCACTTGGAAAATGTTCTGATTCTGTTAATTGCTTGCTCATTATTCCACAAGCAAGCTTACATATAATTTCCTGTTTTCAGATAAGGCACAGCTGGAGTTGTCTGATAGAATCAGCTCTTTTGAAGTGATTGGGCAATACCTTCATTATTAGAAATGAAAGATCTACAGAGAGATTGTTATTAAATGGGTAAACTAACATGAAATTTTTTTAGAATTCTCTTATGCATTTAGGTAAAGGTACCAGTTCTATCATATTTCTGAATAAACATGTAGAGAGCCTCATGGAGTCACAGGACTGCACTGAGTCAGGCAGCAGTGGTTTGTCTCAGTATTATATAAAGAAATAGGATAGACCAAATTAGGTCAGACCATTTCTGATGTTAAATATCCAGAATATGGCAAAAAAATAATTACTTTTCCCGGACCACAATCTCAACATCATCTAGCCCTTTTTTAGGTGCACTCCTAGACATGAAGTAATGCTTTGCTTTTTCTGATCTTCAGAGGATTAAGACTTTTCTTTTAAATAGGTACCAGTTTTTATGTATTCTGGCCCTTGATGGTGAGAGAGCAAGGTCATTATTCACTCTCCATGTTACACTCCAGACTATATGCATTTTGTGTCATGTCCCTCTCACCTTGTTTCTTTTCTTTGCTGGAGGGTCCTAGTCATTTCTTACACTGGAAAAAAATTACCTTGATAACTGTTGTTCTTCTCTGAAATGTTACATTTTCTCATGACAAAAAGAGTATGTTGGCAAGATTGTAATATATTCAATAAGAAGGTGAAATATATTTTCTACCTAGTGATAACTTCAGATTTGTTTTTTCTTTCTTAATTATCCCAAATGTGTATTTGTTCCTATTTTTGTTGATTATTAAATTGATGTTCTTGGTCATCCAAATTCTCTCAGTGTATATGTAAAGTTAGAATTGCTTGTTCCACACATGATCTGCTTTACATGTATATAAATACATGTGTGTATATATACAGCAAATCTCATCTGCCCATCACTGAGCCTTTATTCTTTAAGAGAAGCCCTCCTCTTTGCTATGAATAAGTTACTGATATCAACACACTGGCACACTTTTTCCACATTATTTATTAATCACAGAATTTTAGGGTTTGGAAGGGACCTCTGGAGATCATCTAGTACAACACATCTGCTAAGATAAGTTCCCTGCAGTAGGTTGTCCAGATCTCCAGGGAAGGTGACTCCACAAACTCTCTGAGTAGTCTGTTCCAGTGCTCTGTTATCCTCAAAATAAATATTTTTTTTCCATCATGTTTGTTTGGAATTGCCTGTGTTCCAGTTTGTGCCTATTGCATCTTTTCTATCAATGTACACCACTTCGAGTCTGGTCCCACTCACATGGTGCCTGCCTTTAAGATGGTGATAAAATCTTCTTTTCAGCCTTCTCTCCTCCAGCCCAAATAGCCTTAGGCCTCTCAGCCTTGGCTCTCCATTTGAGATCTTTGAATTTGTGAAAACTGATTACACTGTCATGCCAGTGTTTTCCAGCCACATAAGGAACTTCCCCAACCGTCTTGTGCCTAGGGTAGTTAAGAGTGCTCAAACTGTTTTTTGAGGTACCATCAGATGTTACAAGTGGATGATAGGAAAGTCTGCTTCATCTCTGTTCCTGTTCTTTCCTCCAGAATACCCCTTAGAATGTAAGACTGCTATTTACAAGAACTGAATTGAGCCTTCACTGTGTATTTTATTCAGACGTTCATTGTTCTTTGTAACAAGCATCAGTTCAGCAGTTTCATCCTTGATATAGCAAGTAGCTGGAAAATGGTTTTGTCAATTTATGCTTTACATTTTTGTACTAGTAACAGATATTTTAATAGTATACAAGTATTTTTTTACAATAAGCACTTAAGTGTATCACTGTGATACATGCACAAGTAAAGAAAACAATCTCTTTGGCTTTATCTACTCTTTGTACTTCTATAGTTTAAAGTTTTAATTTTTCTCTGGCCTTTTTGAAAGGCTTTTTTCTTTTGGTAGATTTGAACACTTGAAAATATTGAATATTCATTATCTGGATTGTCAGATATATTAAATATTTGTCAGAATATTTATTGTCTGGTTTAGTTGTTCTGCAAGCTTTATTTGGCCTGTCTGTTATGCATAACCTGGTAAAGGTTATCATTCTTTCTGTTTTCCTCATTTGCACAGATATGCACTATTTGAAGGCTGACTTTCAATTTTAATAACTTCTCCCTCCATGATATTTATATGGCTTTTTCTCAAGTTTATAAAAAAAAAAAAACAAAACAAACTTTAGAATGGGTATAACCTTATACCTGCACTGCTAATATTTAATATTTTGGAGCCTTCTGTGAGAATTTACTCTTTTGACTAGCCTTCACAGATCTCTTTTTCAATAACTTGATTTTCTTTTGTAATTTTCCTTTTCACAACTTCTTCTACAAAGCAGTGTATATTTTATGAATCTGTGGCTATGTTTTTTTTCTGTATGGATGTCCAGTCTTTGGACTGCTTGATTTACTTCTATGCGAAACAGCTCTTCAGTTGTAATCTTTGAGCTGCAATGCACTACAATCAGATCCCAGTTTATTCTTTTATTACCTAAAAGGGCTTTGATAAAGCAATCATACGTTGCCTAAAATTTCGAGTTCAGTCTCATTTTCTACTGCAATATTTGCTAAATTCACTTGCTCCATGTTTATTGAAGTTATCATTCTTGCTGCTTCTTTGAACGTATCAAATGATTTTTCTAAACATTTAATGTTTTCCACTTACCATACTACATTGGCTGTAACAGTATACTTTAAGTTCAGTGATGTCAACTAAAAACTCTAGACTTGAGGAACTGACAGACTCAGCTCAATGGAGAAGATCTATTCATCTTCCAGTATATTCAGTGGGCTTGGAGTTTGCATACCCACTTTTAATTTGTGTGACATAAAATGACGGTTGTCTCTAGTTCATTAATGGACCAATTGTGAAAACATTGATTAGTGAGCTTAATACTTGAGATGCATGAAATTTGAAGAAACTCCTTCCATGCAAATAAATCACTTCATTCCAAAAGAAATGAGGTTATTTCTTCAAATGCTAAGTGCTGGATGTGTTAATCTAATTTTCATGTTCAGACCTGGCTTTTGATGAGTTCCTAAATTCAAGTTTATGATAATTACATTTTAAAAGATACCTTAATCCAGGTTTTTATCTTGGTAATTAATTAGCTTAAAAACAGGACTTCCCTTCC
>JAPSGF010000071.1:2077985-2146477 GCA_035772895.1 Perdix hodgsoniae
CCCCCCCCCCCCCCCCCCCCCCCCTCCCAGATATCACTTCTCATAGGAATAGGATTGGTTTAAGCAGTCATTAGAGGCTGACACACTGCTTTGCTCATCTTTCTGCATGCACTTACATCTTAAATTATATTGTGTTCAACTCAGACAAACATTTTCATAAGAAACATCTTAAACAGTGATGTGGTTACTCTTAAATTGGTTGTTTTTTTTTCCTCAGGACTCAGCTTTTTCCTCTTGACTATATTTCTTGCCTCACTCAGTTGTTTTGAAGGAAGCTGAATCTTTTTCTAGCTCAGCAAGAGTCACTACTGCAGTGGAGTCATCCAAAGCTCAGAGTACTTGGAGGTAAAACTGGCTAATTTGCTATAAGAAATTAATAAGTGTTACAGGTAAGAGTGCTTTTGCACAGGAATTATTTCTATGCTATAAATTCTAAGGCAATGGCTACTATAAAGAGTGAAAGTGTGTAAGATGATAAAGAGGAAAGATAGAAAATGGGAGAAGACAGACAGATAAACAGAAGCAGCAAAGCAGTTCAGCGCAACTGGATGGAGAGAGATCTTGGTGTCAAGGGTTCTGATCTTTGGTAGTGGCAGATTGTCCAAGGTTGTGGTTGTTAGTTAATGACTAACAATGAACATACATATGCTTGCTTATAGTCCAGAGTAATTGGGCCTGCTCTTTGGAATGACAATTTCTGGTCCTGTCTTCCAGATCTTGCAAAGTGAATCAGCATAGTTAAGAAGCAGGCAGATGTCAGTTTGCATCCTGCCTTCACAGTATAAAATGGTGTCATTTCCTAACCTCCTGTATCAAGCTGGAAACATTATGTTCCCAGGCCAAATCTTCAGCCAGAAAACATTCCTGGTCCTTCCCATTCAAAAGCAAACAGCTCTGAAGAAACGTTATCAAATGTGAAACTATCCACGAGGTATTGATTGTCTTACATTGATTTGAAACAACGCATTCCTTACCAGTCCCAGGCACTATAGTCTTGACCACTATCTAGGTAGTCAGCAAGCACTACAATCTCTGCAGTCTTGAAAGATGTTGATTACAGGTACACAGTAAAGTACATTGAATGTAGCCTCTTTGAATAAGATAAAAAATCTAAAAAACAGTTTTGTTATACTATTAACTGGCTAATAGTACCCAGTATTATCCATTCTAACACTACTTGTAGGTCACTGGAATGCAGCAGTCCTTATAGCATTTTAACATGGCAGAAAACAGAATATTTTACTGGAAACATTATATGGTATCTTCAGTTTCAACATGTTTCATTTTTAGCTCAGATGTCCCTGCTGTCTAAAGCTCAGTTCTTTGGGTGGGACTGAGATGATTATCTTCTGTGCCAAATACAAGGCAGTTCATTCAAAATGATGCCTGGAGCTGCAATCAGCATTTGCAGGAAAAGAGCAAACCAGGCTTTTTAACATGACACTAATCCTTCCCTAAACAATTACTGAGAGCTGACCTTCAACTTTTCCTGTAAAAAGTTCAGTTTGTGAGGAGGTTTGTAATACGTGGCTGGGTATTCTAAAATGAGATTTGATTGTCCCTCTCTCCTCAAAAAAATAAATGTATTAAAGAAAAGGAAAAATGATGTGGAACGGCTGATACAACTTGATTTACAGGAAGTAATAAATGCTTCATTTTTTGCCATACAAATAGAATCGCTTTTAACAACGCTTAACTGAGTTGCTGCTTGTGAAACAAACTCTTGTATTTTTCCCTGGAATTTTGTGCATATGCTAAATATTTTCTCAAGCTCATTAACATACTATTAGAGCTGATTAACATAATACCCACCCCTTAGAGCATTCACAGTCACCTTTGAGGGTCTTCTTTGTAGTTGTCTGAGAGTTGAGAGAGGAAGACTGACAGATTTCAGTGCAAACAGGCATCTTCATCAGGAATGTGACATACAAATCTTTTATTCTTCTGAATGGTAGAAATAACTAGTGCCACATGGAGGATTGCCATGAGTATGTGCACGTGGGACAAGTATGAGCAAAAAGAAGTAATCAGATATGGGTAGGAAGCTCTGAGAAGAAGGGAGAATTTTTAGTGACTGATCACTAAGGCCAAATGTGCAGGGTTGACTGAAATCTATTCCCGTTGTTGACCTCCATGATGAAATTTGTCTTAGCCAGGAATAGAAGGAATGGGGCTGCATACTAACACTACTTCCCACAGTTGTCAGCAGAACTCCAGCCATGGCTGTGGTAGGTGCCAGCTCTCCACCTCTCTGATGGTCCCATGTGCAAAATGAGTTGATGATAGCTATTAGTTAGCTGTTAGGATGAGGCAGCTAGTTTGGGATAGGAGGACTTCTGGGAGTGTAAATCCTCTGTACCTCACTTGCCCTTAGCACCTCATATTGATCTTGGCTCATTTTATTAGCAAAGAAATCTGCAAAATAGTAATTTTTTATTTTTATCTTTTCTGTGATTTATACCTCTGTCCATTAGAAATCAAGATAGAGCAACTAACTTTAACCAGAGTTCTCACATGAGTGATTGTTAGCTTCAGTTATTCTGTTTTGGTATATTTGAACCACTTACTTAGATACACATAGTTCTGTAGTCCACTGCCATTTGAGAGCTATCCAATTTCTTTTTGTGTTCATTTTAATACAGTTGACATCACTGTGTGATAACAAATGCTGGATGCATCTCCAAAATTAGCTTAGTACAGTCATCGAGATATTACAAGTTGCTACATTTCCTACATTACAATAGCAGAAATTGGTACATAATTAGCACTTTGTATAGCACAGTAGTAAGGAAGGGAACAATAGAAGAAATGTACAAGAGGATTTAGTGATGAATGTCTAGGGAAAAACATCTGGAAGGACCAAAAGAAAGTGAAGGGGGAAAAAAGAAATAGCGAGGCAGAAGGCATGTCTGCATGTTAAAATATGCTCTAAATGCAAGGAAATGACAAAGGTTTGGTGAAGCATCTTTGCAGGCACCATACATACAGACTGAAATGTTGTTCTTAGTTCAAATTCACTATCGTTCTAGTATGGCTACGTGCCCTATGAATGAGAACTGGCTTGAGCAGCTGTGTTTTTGTATCAGCTTGTCTTCCCTGATCTAAAATCAGGAAGCATGGAAACATACCAGAGTTGCTTTAATTTAGAACTGAGAGTCAAAATACAATAGAAAACAACACTATCCTCATATAAATCACAAATAAGTGATTAGCAACATTGTTGTCTGGTCACCCCAAAGTGTCTTTTATTAAGAAAGCACATTGTTGCTCAAGCTTAGAGCATTTTGCTAAACTCTATTAAAATAATAGAAATTGTTCTGCCAAAACTGAAGGCTTGTGCGCAGTGATTTGATTGTGTACCTGAAGATACTCCCTGAAGATGTAATTCAAATTTGATTTGTTACACATTAAATATAGCTCTTATTTTCATGCAATGATTGATTTTGTGCCAAAGACTGGAAATTGTACTAAACTGAACACAATTATTTTTCTTTTTCCACAGTATTAAAATCTTTTCCAGGATAGAAAAAGATCCAGTTCCAGCACTGTGCTAGATGTTTAACAAAGGAACTGTATACACAAAACCTGAGAGAATGTTATCCATTTAATTATAACAGAATAATCAGTTTATTTGGAAAAAGGATATGTTTCCATCTTTCTGAAAGATAACAACAGCAACACAAACCAGAGTCTATGGAAAAGCTTTGTTTTGACCAGTCTTTACTTGAGAAAGAGTCTGCTGCTTGGAAAAACAACCACCACCACCACCACCAACAAAAAACACTTCCTTTGCAAGCTTAAGAGCAAAGTTTGACATTATCAGTGAATATACATCACTATAAATTTATTTTCAGGTAGCTGGGAAGGAAGGCTGCCTAGCTTATGCCACAGCCAGTTGTACACTTTTTTCTTTAAAATAGTGTAAAGAAGGGGAGGACACAACACTAAGAATGGCTTCTTTGTTTGTTGTAATTCCTCAAATGTGAGAATGCTGTGCCCTTTGGAAAGGTGAAGGTAGAAGAAAGGAGGTGAGGCACTGTGATCTCAGGCTGCTTCAGGCCAGCTTTCAAGATAAGATTGCTGATGCCTGGCTCTTTGACTTTAAAACCAAGCAGCTGACCTACAGGTTGCAATCCATAGCTTTTTGCTGTGGTCAGAACAAGCAGACACTTCCAGATGTTTGGTTTTGTAGATTAAATATCAGTAAATATTCATAGTAAGTAAAGGAATTTAAACTTTTTCATTTTGGAATATAGGGATTGCATTGGACTATTGCTATGAATATGAACAGGTTTCATCATATGCCTGGTAAATGAAATAGGTGTTGAAATGCCCTGCCATGACTCAGTGCTACTATTATTCATTTATTTATGGTGAATACTGCATCTAAGGAGGAAGGAAAGGAAAGAGAGCAGAAGGAAGGGGAAAGTAGCAAAAAATGAAAAGAATGACAGGACAGCAGAATGACAATGCAGTTATTTTTATTTTGATGCAATCACTGGAAAACTCAAAAGGAAATTTAATCTCTGTATGGTAAATTACATTTAGGTATTTGCATATTTAGGCATGAAACAACAATGACTGTAAGAGACCATAAAATTGAATAGTTATCCTATGGATATCACGCTTTGAATTCAAGAAATGTTCATTCTCCACTTTTACTTGCCCTTAGAGCATTGTGAATGATGACTGTTTGCATATATTAAGCACTCCAGACATGATGTGAGCTTGGCTTTGAAACAGTCGGAAATGCTCTATTTCAACTTAAACATTACAGGGTATGTGTGCATGTGTGTATGTGTGTGTGGGGGGGGAGCTATTAGACAAAGCAAAGACAACTAGACTTGTTGCAAATATGATCTGCTATAATACTTTAATGTTTATACACTGCAATCTGTATTTATATCATAAATGATATTGTTTTGTCTTTATAGGTTTAAAATAAATCATTATTTCATTGTATAAAAATAATTTTAATCCTTCAGAATGTGATTTTTATGTATAAGTTATGTATTTTGGTTAGCAGATTTAAGGAGATCTTCTTATATTGCATTTGGACACAGATGTGAGATTTTATGTATTTAAGTAATTTACTAAAATTTGAACTTGATACAAATATAAAAGATTATAAATTCAATATGAACAATCAAAATTTCTATTTTAGCTTTAGCCATCTATTTTCAGTTGAAAATAACTATCTTGTCCTGTAAGACTTGTTCAGCATTGTTGTGGTGGTCTTGGAAAGCAGGATGTTTCTGATGAAATGCGAAAAATCAGAGTGTTTTCTTAATGGAAGACACTTCAAAATGCCTAAATGTCAGTGCTGGTGATCGCTTATTTGTGTTTTAAGTACAGAGAGTTATTACTGTTTCCTGGTCTATTTTGACTTTCAATTCACAGTTAAACATATGTATACCTGAATGGATAAAAAATAGTTAAAATAGCTGACATTTATTACTTGAATAGCTATCAAATGTTACAAAATCCTGCATGCCAATCTGTTAATATCTATTTAAAATGATGTGAACACATGCAGTAAGAGTACAGTGGAAACATAATTCTCACTGAATGCTGGAGTAGTACTGAGCATGTCCAAAATAAATCTATTCTGCCTCTTGCATCTGAGCTTCTTGAAGCAGTAACAACTAGATGCCTAGCTACTCATTTCACTTATCCATATTCATCTTGCTATGTATTGCAAATACTGAAAGTCTTGTTAATTAGGTAGTGGCTTATTTAGACTACGAAAACTACAGAGTAAGTGACAGTGGGATGCCCGGGATGAAAAATCCTTTAAAGATGCCTGTATAACAGAAAACTGAGCACAGGAAAAAAAAAAATAATAATAATTTCATCCTCACCACACAGCCATCATTACCTCTTCAATGGGAAGTCAAGGCTTCTCATTTGTTACATGTTTTAACAAGGGTAGGAGAGGACTGGAGTAGAATGAATAATTGCACATTTCTGTCACCACTTCCCACTAGAATAATCACAGCCAGTGCTGCATTCATCTCCTGCTGCATGCTCTGTAATTCTGCCAGAGAAGACACAGACCCTTCTGAAACTTCTAATTCCTGTTTTGTAGAAATAGTTCAAAATTTTAATTTGTTGTGAATTATAAATGAATATTTTCCAAAATAATTACAATAATTTTAATATCTATTATTATAGTAAAATGTGTATTGTGTTTTCAAAAACTGAAATTTTTAAAAAATATTTTTTGGAAAAAAATAAAATTATAATGAAGTACTGTTTATCTTTTCTACTTATTTTTAGTCAAAACATCAGAATCTCACATGGGTACCCAATAGCAGGGAGCCTGGATCAACCCTTCCTCTCTCTCCCTCTCGGTGGTGCTCCTGGGAGAGTGTGTGTGCACCAGAGTTCAAGCCAGAGAAGGCTGCATTCCTCAACTAAAATTTTCTTGAACCATTGCTGTGAGGGCTGAGTTAATTCCTCTTTCTTTGGTATCTTGTTATACAGCTCCTGTATCTCAAATAAAGGCTCTGTCATCACTTTCACTTGCTTTACAAGACAGTATTCATCACCATGTGAATTGAGTGTGTCCTGACTGGATTTTATGAGTTATATTCGTTATGCTGCTCTTTAGCTCCACCAATGGCTCTTTAATTTGGAGTTAATGTGAACAGAGATCTGAATTTGGAACATTTCATATGATATATATGGATGAGGTAAACATCAATTCTACACAAGAAATGTGGCTGGAGATTATCTCTCAGGCATCTTTTGCTGTGCAGTTTGAGAGGTTTCACATTCACTGACCAGGGGTCATATGTTGAGTTGCTTCAATTCCTCCAATGTTTTTTTCTAGAAAGGATGGAAATTAAGGCTTATAAGCAGTAGCTGGTGGCTTTCTGACACCTTTTTTTACTAAAGAACATTCTGCTAATGCTTCAGTTATTAAAATTATTCAATTTGTTTTGTTTTGTTTTCAGACCATCCTTTTGGATAGAACAGCTGATAGCCAAGGCTTAGGGAGGACATTTTTATATCATGAATATAAAAATTTATATAGTGATTTTAAATGAACACATAATGCTTTGTTTTACATTGCTGCATAGTCTCATGATCACACCAAAATTGCAAATGCTAGGTTGAAATAAGCTGTCTGTTTATGTATTTGAGTGTATACGTAATCTCACCAGAAAAAAAACATTCTTGAATTTCTTATCTACTAGTTTTTGTAGTAACTGCTCTCAGCTTGCAATTACTAAGATGTATCTTCTTTTTTTTTTCAATTTACAGTAATTAAATTATTTTATAGTGACTGAATTAAAATATTTTCAAATACATTATTTAAAATATTTTTTATCTAGTTCTTAAAACAATTTTATCTTCTTACTTTCAACTGGTAATCGCTAAATTTAGTTCCAGATATTTCCACAGTAATTGCAATTTTACTGCTTAATTTGTAAAGATAAATATTACTTATAGAGAGTATTTACAATGTATTTTGTTTTATTTTCTGCTTTTTTGTTTGTTTGTTTTTATATTAGTTTCCTCAAACACTTGTTTGCATATGAAATATACTGCCATATTTCGAGGTGGGTTTTTGTTTGTTTCTTCTTGTAAGGATATTTCAACTCCAAGAAGTCAAATAAGTCTTGGGTTTTACTGTAGATGTACTATAGTCTCTTTTCTACATGATGTCTCTTTTTATGTGTGCCTTACTCATAGTGACACGTCACTTTCCAATTTCTGGTGTATGTTACCCTTTTTCTCTCCAGCACAACTAGTGATAATACCCTTGCCTAGTTCTCATCAGTAATCCTTACAAGGTTTGTTTGCAATCTGTGTTTCTGGTTTGTTATTCGTAATAAACGAACCCGGTGTTCCTATCTAAGTAGGCTTAAGTCTTTTATGGACAAGTATAATTGATAGTCCAAGACTGGGTATAAAGTACCTCTGAAAATTCTGGCAACTCAACTGTACATCATGAGAAAGGTATGAGACTGAGGTTGAGGACATGGAAACAACTTTCAAATATGTTTTTTATCTCAATTAGTCTAAGTATCTATCTATCTATCTAAATAGACTCTCAACTGTTTAGCCTTAAAGGTGTATCTAAGACATTAAGTACAGCAGGAAACTAGTGTATGCTGTCACATATATTATTTTAGACATTAGAACTTCATTATTCCTTACTGTTAATTGAATTGCATGATTACATATACTTTTTAAAATGACCCTGGATACATAGAAAACTGAACTAGTAATTCCTTAACTCCTTTGGGATTTAAGCACCTGTATACTCTCCATGTTACAAATGGGATCTGTGAGGCATAGGAGAGCATGTAGGTGGTATGTATTGTGATGTTGGGCATCTCTTACCATGAGAAATAAAATCTAGACTCAATTTATTCATTAATTAGTGTCTCACAATTCTACTACACCAAAACTAGGCATCTGTCATATAAATTTAAACACAGAGAATCCACAACAACATAGGTGACTGTTCTGTAGAAATTTCTTCTAAAGTCCTTTGGCTTTGATTTTACTGTGCTAGTAGGAGATTACAAGCTTTACAGCTTTTCTGCAAATCAGAAGACTAATATTCTAGAAATGGAAAGTAGTCAGTATGACAGAAATCTTGATCCCTCTCAATGACTCTGGTGTATTTGTTGTGTTAGAGCAACATGTCAGGCTCAAAGTCACTACTGGCCATAACTGTGTGAAATTATTGTAAGTTATACCAGTTCTTCAGCTGCTCTCCTTGACCTTCTCATTCTTGTTATTTCTAGCTGGTCTGTGAAAAGATTGCACCTAATTAGTCATATCAGCGTTACAGTACAGGCAGACATTTACATTGGTGGTAGCAGATTAGAGAGTGATTTGAAACTACAGAGACATAAGGTTACATTAGACAAGATAATATGATAGACAGAAGATTATATAATACTTATTAAAATTTATTTGCCCACTTTCATGTTTATTTGTTTTCTTAATACAGTGATACAGGATACAGTGTTTACTGTATGTGTTTACAGTGTTCCAGTAATACAGGATACAGTGTTTCATTTTTCAGGTAGATCCTTAATCATGAATACCAGCTTTCATTAAACAGAACATTTTTCAGATAATAAAACTATAGAGAAGTCCATGAAAATGGTAATATTACTAGACCACAAAAAAAATGACTCTGAAAGCTATAAGGATTTTTATATTAACTTTTTTCCTTTCACTTTTCACTTTTTTTTTATTTTATTCCCCAATCCACTCATGTTTGTTTGTTTGTTTGTTTTGTTTGTTTTTGTTTTTTGGCAAATTGTTGAAATTGAATCTATTAATTTTTCTTTATGTCTCAGCATGCTTCTGTTAGTTGAAAACAATTGAAGATGTTTTCCTCGAATCCTTAAACAATCTGCTGTTCTTTACACCTGCTTTTATTATTATTATTATTTTTATTTTTAATGGAAAAGATCTGACACAGAGAGAAATCTAACTACTCAAACAAGAATAGATATTGAAGAAGTTCCAAAGTTCTACTTCTGTTGGTAGTGAGGGTTTGGATGTGTTTGCTTTTTAATCTAAGAGCAACTACATTGGTTGGATTGATACAGGCTGACTGTAATTTCCTTAACTCAAAACTTCTTCATCTTTGGATAAATTACAGATGCTGTGTATTCTCAAATTTATGAGAGTTGTTTGTTCTTCCTGTGTGGACTTGTCAAACATTTCCCATAATCTCTCTCATGGTAGTTTGGCAGACTGACTAACTCTGTAGCTGATTGACAGCTCTTGGAAAATTCCTTCTGTCTTATGGCAGCTGGGAATGTCATCTGTAATCTTCTAGCATGTTGTCACCACTGGTACTTAATATTTAGGTAGAATATTTGTCTCTGCCTATGAAAGCTGTGCTTAAGAACACCCTATACATTATATGTAGATAATATATATCAATTAGATATTATATATGTGTACATATGTAAAGAGAGAGAGTTTGCTCCTTTGTTCTTGGGTTGACATGGTTTGTTTTATCTGCTAGTTCCCAGGAAGTTAATCACAAGTATCTGACACACAGAGAAACACAACAGTGTAAGTTCATCTTCACTATTGCTTCCTCTTTCTTTATATTGCATAATATTTGGAGAGAAGATCTCAGACCTCTCATGAGGTCCTAATTCATTGCTACATTGATTTCCAAAAGTCTAAGATAGAAAAGTAGGATTACAAGTATTGAATGCTTAAAATTGTGTATTTGAATTTTTCTTTACTTATAGTAAAAAATTGATAGTTCACAGACCTTTGCTACTTTTAAAATTTCGAATAAATTATTGAAGGAAAAGGTAAAATAATTTTCACAGAATCACAGAATGGCCACAGTTGGAAGGGACCTCAAGGATCATGAATCTCCAACCCCCCTGCCACATGCAGGACCACCAACCTCCCCATTTAATACTAGAAGAGGCTGCCCAGGGCCCCATCCAATCTGGCCTTGAACACCTCTTGGGACAGGGCATCCACAACCTCTCTGGGGAGCCCGTTCCAATATATTTTTTATACCATTTCAAACATTTTGGATTTTATCTGCTTTATTAAGAGTTCGTAATAATAATTTTCTGAGTGAAAGATTTATTTCCTATTTGCTAATATTAATGATATTGTGGTATTCTTTAAGTATGATGTATTCTCATAAAAAACTCGGAACTAAAAAGACATTTCAAAAAGCTAAGAGAAGTCATGAATTTTCTATTCAAGGATAAAATCTCCCAATCATTACAAAGTTCAATATAGAATGTCATTACAGAGACTACAAATATTTTCTTGATTTTTCCTGGCTGCCTTTCTAAGCTTATGTGATAGGTAATCTAATGTGTAATTTTTCCATATCTTTTGGTTTATTAGTTCAATTTTCTATTATAGATTTTGTGCAAATTTTTAGAGGGTGTGCTAAGCTTGGTCCACATGTTGTGTAAGCAATGGGGGAGTCTGTTCTTTGTGTCCTCTGGAAAGTTATGAATACTTATTATGCATTGTAGAAAGTAAACAGAGATGCTAAGATCACTTTGGATCATTTTGCATCATGCCTGTTTATACCTGATTTGTTTAGCTTGAATACACTTTTGTGGTATATGTGAAATGCATGCAATATGTGATCTGTGAGAAAGTGTCTTAGAATGAGTTAAAAAGTTGCATGATGAAAAGTTCCATCTCTTGCTGGGCTTTGGGACAACTCTTCCTGTAAGTTACATGTATTTTTTCCTAAGAGCTAAAAATCAGTAAGAATCCCAAATGTGTTATTCTTTATAGTACTTTTTTTTTTTTTTTTTTTAATTCTTACTGTAATTCCAGCCTTATAAGATGCCTTCTAAAGTTGGATTGTTCTTGTGTTCTGCAACAGGCTTGCAACTGAAGTTCTGTTGAATTTTTTTGCCAACCTACTAACATAGGAAGTTTCAGTTCCTAAATAAACAGTGTGATTTGAATTATTTTTTTTTCGGTGAAACACTTCAATTTAATCACTGGCAATGTATTCTTTCAGTGAATCCTGAATTCATGTGTACTATTGTCAGTCTGCAGCAGGTCACTTCTTCTAAAAATAATTTAATTACTGTATATCTGGATTCATGGGCTAAATGATGCTCCAAGGCCTTTCTTTTAATCTACCTCACCAGCTCATCTCTGCTCCCTGCATCACCTCATTGTGTGGCACCTACTATGCTGACTGCCATTCCTTCCTTTCTTAGCAATTATTTGTGAGTATAACAGTTGCAGAAGCATCCTGATGTCCTGCTCAGTGATCACCACTGTGCCTTGGTGTATTATTTTTGTTTTTCTCTTTAAGACCTCAACCAGATGAATTTCCTTTGGTGAAGAAAAAAAAACGGAAATAGAATCATAGAATCACAGAACTGCTCAGGTTGGAAAAGACCTTAAAGGTCATTAAGTTCAACCGCAGCCTAATCATACTATCCTAAGTCTAACAACCCTCTGTTAAATCATGTCCCAAAATACGATAACTTTGTATTGTTCCCAGAACATCTTTATTACTTCAGGCTTTCTGATTTCTTCTGGAGAGAAACACCCAGGTTTACCTTTAAAACAGTACCATAAAACATTGGTCTAGCTCTCAAAAATTTAAATTAGGTATTATTTTTTTTCCTTATTTTAGGGAGCTGTTGGTGCAAATGTTCATTGTACCACTGTTGTTTTATGTGTGTAAATTATTATGTAAAGCAATATACATAATTTTGTAAACTGATATGCAAATAATGAATTTTGTAAGAATTACTATAGCATTAATTGATTTCATTTACCACTTATTTATTTATTATATCTGATGAGAATTTTCTAAAACTTACTATCCAAAGAAATAATACCAAAAATGTGTATATCTTCCCTTGGCATTTTATTGTCAGTACTTTAAACTGAGTACTATTGGAAAATATTAATTTTGAAATTTTGAAGTGGAGGATATGATCCAGAATTCATCAAAATCAGGAGATAACTTGACAAGGTTTTTGTTAATGTGGAAAGCCATTAAAGGCTCATTTGGCTTAGGTATACATGTTCAATGTTTTTTTGAGTGAATTTTGATCTGAGTGTTTGGATTTCAGTATGCTGTAAAGAGTGAATAATTGTGTTCATGTAAGTTGAAGAATAAAACTGACATTTTGTTAGTATACTGATTTAAGTGATTAGTATCTCAGGTAAAGACATTTAAAAGGTGATTTATTTTAATAGCATCACTTAACTTGGTTTGATCTCTGTAGGAGGAAGGCAGTTCATTACTGAGCTCTCTATCTCTCAGTTGGTTTTACCACTTTACAGCACAGTACTATTTATTTTTTTACTAGGTCATTGGTTTCCACAGTAGGTCATACTTTCTGCTAAACAGCTTGGCCTCCTATGGAGAAAGAATCTGTGACCTTCTGAGGCTTCCTAGCTTGGGAGATGTCATGTCAGCATTAAGGCATAACTATTTAATCAGAAGAAAATTTTCAGTGACAAAGAGCTGGGACATATAAATTATTTCAAGGAAACTTCTATTCTCAGCACTTTACGGGAAAGTACATAGAAAAATAATGCAGGCAAAAAATATTATATAGAAAGCTGACAAATAGTAAATGTCATTTCTTTAATTCCCATGCTGTTTGTAAGAACCTGAGGTTAATTGTGTTTTTCTATTTGGATTCACATTCTGTAGAGCAGAAAGCGTGCAAATAATATTACCTTTTCTTTCTCTTTGCAAGAGTAATTATCTGTTTAGGAATTTTCCATATGAATTTTCAAATTTTAGTCTCTTTTTTTTCTGTATGATTTTATGAATGGACAGATTTTCAAAGGCATTTCTCATTCCCATCTCCGCTGTGATAGTAGTGTTTGTTTTGTTGTTGTTTTGGTTTGGTTTTCTTTTTAAATATAAAATAGCTTTTTATTTAGGAAATAAATGGGAAAAAAAGGAAATAGAATGGAATCCCAGATTAAGTTTCTAAATTTTGACTATGATTGTATTTGTCCTTCCTATCCTACTTTAATCTGTTTCTTTCTAAAATACCCTTTAATTAGTAAGGATGAAATCAAATGTATTTCCAAACAGCGCATACTGATGTAATCTGAATGTTATTGTAGATTTATGAAGTGGACACCTTTGTATTCATAAGATATCGTATGTTACAGTGTAATCCATCTTCTATTTTAGTATGTTTTCTTTATAAAATGATACCAATAATTTAGAAGGAGAGGTTTTTTTTTACATTTCCTCTAGAAATTGGCTGCATGAAATTGTGAAGTTAATCTGCTCTTCTAATCTGCTTTACATCTGTGGTTGCTTTTTCATTTGCTATGTTATACTACAAGAACATTCTTCTCAGATATTAAGTGATTTCACAGTTAAGTGCTTGAAGAAGCAAGTACTCACAAACCTTCTTAGAGTGCCTTCTGCTTCTAAACTCAGGAGTTAACCAAGAAAAAAGAATCTCACTTCTAACAAAGGAATTTCTTATTTTTGTAGTTTTAAAGCGCGGTACAGCATTTGTCCAAATTGATTGAGGAAATGCAAAAGCAGTAAAAATAAGTCCCTTATTTGGCAGTGTTCCTCAATGTGGAATATGATTTTTAGGCACCTAGGTATTTTTGCTTCAAAAAGTGCAGTGCCGCACTTGGGTTCTGAATAGTTTTTTTGCAGTACTTATTGCTACCTTTTTTTCCCATAAATATTTCAGAAAATAGTTAGAAAAAATTATAATTGTAGAGCCCAAGAACATAGTTCTTATTGTTAGACCCAGTTATGTCCTCAGAGCATATGTTCAACTACTTCTCAGAATTTCATCTAGTGGCAGTATTCAGAACAAGTTGACCATACAACTGCCAGGCTGGATTTAAATTAAGTAAAGCACTTTCACTCAGTAAAGTACACTATGTGACTCTCTGTTTTTATATGTTAATCTTCATCATTGACACTCCAGTCAAAGATTCAGCTCACATCAAATTCTCATCTTTCTTTTAGAGGGTTTAGACCTACCTTCTTCTTCTGAAAAATGTTAGGGGCATGAAGAGTGAAATGAATCTTCAGAATCATAGAATGGTTGAGATTGGAAGGGACATCCAGAACCCATGTGTCCAACCTGTCGGCTCAGGCAAGACCATTTAGAGTTGCATGCCCAGGACCATGTCCAGGTGACTTTTGAATATCTCCAAGGAAGGAAACTCCACAAATTCTCCAGGCAACCTGTGTCACCTGCAGAGGAAAATACATGTTTTTTGGTGTTCAGATGATACCTCCTGCATTTCAGTCTGTGCCCATTGCCTCTTGGCCTGCCACTAGATTTCCTCTTGTTGAATCTCATGAAATTCCTGTCAGCCCATTTCTTCAGTCTGTATTTCCCAGAATAGGTTTGTAGTTTTTACCTGCCATCTGATTTTCCTTTCCTTTCCCAACTTTATTTGAACAATGTAGCCCAACAATGTGTAATCACAAAGTTATTTGGGGGAAAAAAGTTCTCAACACATCCATAATTCTGCAGAAGATTATTCTAGAAATCAAAACCAGAAGTCAAGGGCAAGGATGCTACTGATTCTGTAACTTATCAGTTAGGGTGTTACTCTGTGTCACTGTACAAAAGACAGTTCAGTGGAGCACAAGGTCTTTCAGCAGCAACAGCCTCCTCTGTGGCACTTCTGGACATCCCTTCTGATGCCTGTTTGGTGTCATAACAGGATCTTCACCAGGATCCAGACACCAAATATTAGACATTGCAATTCTGAGTGTCACAATACAATAGTTCACATACAGTGAAGTAAGTTTGACAGACAGTCTATTGGAACAAGTGACAGATACTTCTTAACAAAAGCAAGCCAAAGAATAAAAAAAAAAACAGGTAACTCTATCCAAAAACAGTATTATCTACTCTAATTTATTCTCTCAATTCAGAATTTTTCTAATAGTAAGATATCTGCTTTTATTCTTTGGTTTGAAATGAAGAATGTACTCTATGGGTTATCTTTCAGCTGTATCAGTTCTATAATTGAATTATGTTCCATAAAAGACATTTGGAAACAACCATGTGTTTTGATTCCTCTTGTGGATTCTCTCTTCCATTTCTACCTAAGAAGAAATGTGAGACTATGGTTTGGCAGCCAATAAAGACAGTAATAAATAAGTATGTCACAATACCATACTGAATTTTTTGCATGTTTCTTTTGGAAGTCCAAGTATTGACTTTCTGAGAGGCATTAAAAAAATAAATAAATAAAAAAAATTCTTCCAAGGTTTTACACTAGATGTTACTGTATTTTGCAACAGTAATCTATGTCAAGGTAATCCTAAAACTATAGTGAAAAAAAAAAAAAACAAAAAAACAAAAAAACAAACAGAAAATACAATAGCAAGCTTATTAAATTTATGAAAAAATATTTCAAATATGTTTTGTAAAGTATTAATTGACTGTAGGAAATTAGGTAGAAAAATTGAATCATATTTAATATTTAAATTTATCTGAAGAAACAAATGTAGAGCAATTACAAACATATGTGATTTAGTATCTGGAAATCACTACTCAGCCACTTGGAGAAAACACTGAATGTTCTGCTAGCCTGCCTGTTTAACAAGTGGAGCAACTTCAGAAATTATTTAAGTTACTTATGCTTAGTGTACTACATTGTAGGATCATCTAGCTTAGAGACATACTTTTATGGAGGTGATAGCCATGTGATAAGCGCCATAACCATTTGCAACTGTAAATAGCTATTAGGGGTACCATATGCTTCGGTTTCTCCACACACCTTCTTTCTTCTTCCCAGGAAGTTTTCTTCTGAGGAGAAAGAGACTTAGTCACCTGCTGTGACTCACATGTTTGGCAGTCCGGTTGGAAAAGTGGCTTTTAATGAGCTGCTTGACATCTCATGATCAAGAACAAAAGCAGTGACTCTGATACAGGGATTAACATGCATCTGCATCCATACGTAGCCCGCAGTATGTGTGCAGTATTTCCGATATGTACTAGATGCATCCTGCTTGCTATGCATGCCTAGGGATTTGCTCAGCTCATACAGAGTTGTAGTGGATGATTTTGCTTTATTAACCAGAAAATACTGGGTAGAAATATGAGCATCCTACTAGGCATCTGTCTTACTGTCTGCTAAAGTCAGTACATGGAAAATATAAATTAATTTTATAGGAAAGTTGTTTGGTAGACCTAGCCTCAGAGCATGTATCTTTAAATTAGAAGTCTTTAGTTTGTTTAAGTGTTGCCAAATAACGCACGGCAACCCCAATTAGCGTCCCGTTGTAAAGTGCTCTGACATCTCCCCCTCCCCATGCTCAGCAAAGAAGCTTTATCCCATTACAATACACACGCAATACACACCTAAAATTACCTAACACACCTATCCTATATATCTAATATACCTATACCTTATCTCTACTCTTATCTCTTTTTAAAACCTACAATTCTTATCTATTACCTTAATTGAGCAAAGACTTAAAAGCCAAAAGCATCCTAAATCTCTGTGCCTAAATAATCACACAAACACACAACACGAGCCTATACCTAACCTAATTATAGCCTATCGCAAAGCCTATGATACTATATCATGCTAACTAAGCAACGTGGAAAGCATCCTATAAAGCAAAGGTGCACAGATCATAATGCAAGCAAACATCGAGAGCACTGCTCCTACGCTGTTAAGCATCTGGATAAACTACTACAGAACCCTAACAGTCCTCACAACCGATGTCCGAATGGGTTGTTGTCCATTCCAACCTTCTCGGTGTGTTCCTTCCACCTGTCCGACACAGGATGATGGTGTTCCATTCTCGCAAAAGGCATGCGGTGAATTTTGCGATATCAGGTTGCATTGAGTGAAACCTCTGGCAGGCGTCCACCCTTGACGTCCTACAAGGCACACGCGAAAAGGCAACGAGGCAGATTGCAGGCTTAGATAGAAATCCTGCTCCACTGTTCAATTAGCCCAAGTCACCTAAAGATTCTGAGGTTGCTGTAGGAGGTAGACTCTCTCTCCAAAGTCTCCTAATGCTAGTAAGGAAAGAACACAACAAATATCACACAGATTCAGGCTGACTTTCAGCAGTGGCTCCTTATCCAGCAGCACATCTTTTCGTTGTTCTGGCACTGGTTTCAATGTGCCTGCCAACACCTTCTGAAAAGAGAGACCTCCTGTCTTGTTTATCACTTAGACCTGAAAAGCAATCAATCACATTTTCCTTGAAGTCTGCCTGCCAAATCTGCAATGGTCTGAGACCGCGGGGGTTAATCCCAACCCCTATCACAGGTGCAGAATTACAATGACATGCCTGCACGACATCGCGGGCAACGGACAAAGGAATGGAACATGCCCTTGATAGTATGCAAGCACCTATGTGAAGAGTGGAATGAAGGCCACAGGCTTCATGAGCGGTGAACACCTATGTACCCGCAGCTTTGTCTGCTACTGCATTGCCCATACTGAAAAAACCTCGCACATCAGAGTGGCTACGCACATGTAAGATGGCAACTGAAGCTGTGCACCAGGCTAAAGCCTCCTCTAAGATTCTGGTGGCTTCCGTACTCAGGAGACCTTTCTGCCCCATTTGAGCAAGCAGTTTGGCTGCAAAAGCAGAATCATTAATGACGTGGCAGAGTATCTCTCTCCAAAGGCGTATGGCAGCTGCCAGTGCTGCTAGTACTTCAAGCATTTGCACGTTGACTTCCCAGTTTGTAAAAACCTCAATCTGCCAGATATTGCCAGAACCCTGCCATACCACCGCCCCCTGACCCGTAAGGAGAAGTTCAGGGAGTGGCTGTACATTGCGAAGCTAACCTGGCAGATACAGCTCAACTGTGTCGCCACAGTCTTCAGAGAGCTGTTGGATTCTACGCCGAGACCTAGTAACATTTCACGATAGGTGTATCCAAGCAGTACGATTTAAAGCTAGCATCATTAATTTCCGCATATAACATGGACCTCCTTTAGGGTTCTTGGGAGTGCCTTGCCAAGCACACTCACCACAGATCACAAACATACCCACTGTCAGTGCTTTGGCTGATTCACTGACCCATAACACCTCCTTGTTGTTCCCTAAGATGTCATAGGGAAACCCACAGTAAGACCCACACCATGAGAATGCTTTGGTGTCGATAGGGTTAACACTGGCAAACTGCTTAAGCTTATGCTGTTTCTCATCCCAAGGCAGAGCTGGTATGACCGATGGGTTGGGTAAGGGTGTCAGCAGCAGCTCATCCAGACGGTCGTGCGAGAGTCCCTGGGCCCTAGGTTCCCTCGTCCCGTCATTTCTCTGCAGCTGAACCCTGCGACTCCTGCACTGTCCTCCTTTACTATATAACTGACACATAACTCTGCCTTTCTCCCCATCCTTTGCAGTTTTGCACTGAGCCTTAATGTGGCTGTATTGCAATTGCAATTGTGACTGAAAGCCTGCTCCTGATAACATCCAGGCTAGCCCCTTGCTAGTCAGGGGGATAGATTTCTGCTTTTCCGCATACTTGATAACTTCCCCCGGTATAGAAATTTTCACAGGAGCTGTACAGAACAGATCTTTAACACTCTCAAGAAACTTTTGTTTAAGGTAGTCCACAATTACGGGACCATAAATGGTTCTCGGTGAGTCTAACTCCTCAGCTGCCTTAATTAACTTATTAGCAAATTCCTGAGATAGTTCTGTCAGGTCCTGAGTTATTTCATACCTAGGAGTGAACGGCTTTGCATTACAAGCCAGAGATGATCTCAATCCTTTCTTTTCTACAACTTCTATCAACCATGCAACCCCCCCCCAGGTCCAGCGGAATCCACTGAGGCCCCTCCTCCCCAGCAACCATGGGGAACGCAGTGACCAAGCCTCTCTGTTCCACCCCCTCCTTAATTTTCTGCCAATCAGTGGCACGCCTACTTCCTACCCTTTCAGGGGGAGCGTCACCATGCCCACTGCACGCCCCTTGACCAAGTGTGGGCATAACACCTCCCCTTTGCTCCACCCCTGTTACCGCCTCCGCGAGTGATGTACGACTTCGCAGTGAAGGATACAGCTGCTGCTGAAAATTTGGAGGAGGCGACCCAAGGTCTTGTGATAAGGTGTTCTCGCTCGATAAGGATGCCGACAGTTGCTGGTCTTTTGTCTGAGCAGAGACGGTCAGCTCATCCGGCGCCATTTTAGCCAACCGTTCCCTCTCGGGGCATCTGGAAGAAAACACACTTCTTGGCCGACACCAGCCTGCTCCTTCTGGGCCCCCAGGTGAGCCTCCAGAAGAGACAAGCAAGCCAAGTGAGCTCCCACCGCCTGGATCTGGGGAATCTGGGGAGCTGAATCCCAGCTGCCGAGGTTCCCTTATCACTTTCCCCTCCTCCCTGGCTGCTTTCAGCGCCATCTTGTCCCGCAGCACGTCCCTGGGGGAATCAGAACCTCCAGCCCGCGGCAGGTTCCCCCCCCCTGGGATTAGCCCCAATAAATCTCTGGCAAGGCTGTCAGTGGTCTTTTCCTCCCTTGCCGCTTTTAGGGCCCCTAAGATCAAGCCCCACATCTTTAACTCTGAAATACCCTTCTGAGCACTCATAACATGCTGCGCGAGTGCAGAGGTGAGATCATCCCATCTCCGGTGGTCAAGAATCTCGTGGGGGGGGTTTATCTCTCCCTCCCACTCTAACCATGAGATAACTGAGTGAATCTCCTCCTTAGAAGGAGAATTCTTGTTGAAATAATCCTCACAAATCCTAAATAATACCTTAATAACGGAATCCATTCCGGTGTAATCACCGTCCTGGCATAAACATCGTTCAGCCCGAAGGCACTTCTACCCTCTCGTCCGCGGTAGGGTCCTGCGTCCGTTTCGCAGAGAACTGTCACACTTCACACCCGGAACACCCCTCGCACGATCCTTGAGCAATCCTCGTACCAGCCTCACATCTACCCCGTCCGTGCCTCCACTTGTTGCCAAATAACGGCAACCCCAATCAGCGTCCCGTTGTAAAGTGCTCTGACAGCCCCGGCCTCTTTTATGGCATTTAGCTCTCTTGAGCACCGCCGGCCCCGGGTTCTGGCCCTTGCGTATTCGCCCCGGTTCAGGCCCTGGCTCCCAGCCTAATGACCACTCACACACCTTCTTGACACCAATATGATGAGCGGTGAAATGGCCATTTAATGTGTGGCATAGTTTGCTTATATACATACCCCTTCTTCGTTAACACCCCTTAAGCATGCATCATAAATCAATCACAGAGCAGAGGAGGGCCTATCGTGTCACATCCCGAATTCTCGCAGATTCGCCTAATTACAACAGTTTAAGTAATCTGTTTAAAGAGTCAATTCCTTCTTTACTTCTAAAAAATAATCTCTTCTCCTAAAATTATATCTAGGAAAATTTGCCATGTCTGGCTAGTAACAATTTTTTACTTTTTTATTTAGCATAGGAACACTGTAGATAAAATGTCATCTGTTTCTGCTATATTAAAGAAAATACTGTATATGGAAAATACTCTAGAAATAGAACAGCCTAGAAAAACTCCATTCATTTTAACTGCACACTTGCCCAAATGGAGAATCGTGCAGCATGGTATATTACAATACAGAAAAGCCACATGGGGAATTTTCTAGTTTGGTGGGTGTTTTTTTTTGTTTTTTCTTTAATGTCTTCAGGAAATATAAGGGAATGGCAATTGTGACAATGAGCATTTGGTAAGATATTCTTTATTTACAAAGGCTTGAGACTGTCTTACATTATTTCCTGATTTGGATATTTGACAGACTGAGATAAGAATAATAATTTCTGCCATCAAGACTTGGAAGACTATCTTATAAATTTAACTCATATTTCTAATTTTACTAGAATAGTCATTGACTTATATGACATTTTCTGATATTTCAGAATGCTCAAAAATCAAAAGGCTATTATATATATATATATATATATTTCAGGCTACTCTAATACAAGTTACTGGTTTCCTGTCTCAGGATATATTTTCTTAACTGGACAGAGATTTGTATTGTTTGTATTGTATAGATAAGTGATATGTAGTTGCTAAAATAAATTATTTTGAATACGCATCTTTTTAAAAATGTGTTTAAAATTAACATATTTTCTAATGATTTCATGTAATGGAATGACAATTTATGACAATTATCACAGAATCACAGAACCACAGAATCACCAAGGCTGAAAAAGACTTACTAAATCACCCAGTCCAACCATCCACCTGTCACCAATACTTCTCACTAAATCATATCCCTTAACACAACATCCAAACGTTCCTTGAATACCACCAGGGCTGGTGACTCCACCACCTCCCTGGGCAGCCCATTCCAGTGCTTGAACACTCCTTCAGAGAAGTAGTATTTCCTAAGGTCCAGCTTGAATCTCCCCTGGAGCAGCTTGTAGCCATTCCCTCTAGTTCTGTCACTAATTACACATGAGAAGAATCCGACCCCACCTCAATACAACCTCCCTTCAGGTAGTTCTAAGGTCTCCCCTGAGCATCCTATTCTCCAGACTGAACAATCCCAGCTCCCTCAGCCATTCCTCATAAGGCCTGTGCTCCAGACCCCTCACCAGCTTTGTTGCCTTTTTTTGAACATGCTCCAGGGTCTCAGTGTCTTTCTTGCAGTGAGGGGCCCAAAACTAGACACAGTAATTGAGGTGCAGCGTCATCAGAGCTGAGTACAGGGAGTACAATTACTTCCCTGTTCCTGCTGGCAACACTGTTTCTGATGCAAGCCAGGACGCTATTGGCCTTCTTGGCCACCTGGGCACAGCACTGGCTCATGTTCAGCTGAGCATCAATCAATACCCCCAGGACCATTTCCTTTACAGTCTTCCAGCCACTCTGTCCCAAGCCTGTAGCGTTGTCTGGGGTTGTTGTGGCCAAAGTGTGGGACCCATTATTTGGCGTTGTTAAACCTCATCCCATTGACTTCAGCCCAGCTATCCAGCCTGTCCAGATCCCTCTGTAGGGTCTCACTACCCCCAGGCAGATTGACACTTCCAGCCAACTTGGTGTCACCTGCAAACTTACTGAGGGTGCATGCAATGCTACCATCCAGGTCATCAATAAAGATACTGAAGAGGACAGGCACCAGCACTGACTCCTGGGGAACACCACTTGTGACCAGTCGCCAGCTGGATTTAACTCCATTCACTACCACTCTCTGGGCCTGGTCCTCCATCCAGTCCCTTACCTAGCCAAGAGTGTTCCTGTCCAAGCCACGGGCTACCAGCTTCTGCAGGAGAATACTGTGGGAGACAGTGTCGAAGGCTTTGGTGAAGTCTAAGTAGACTACATCAACAGCCTTTTCCTCATCTATCAGATGGGTCACTAGATCATAGAAGGAGACCAGGTTGGTTAAGCAGGACCTCCCTTCATGAACCCATGCTGGCTAGGCCTGATCCCCCAGTTTTCCAGCACATGCTGTGTGATCTTCCTCAAGACAATCTGCTCCATAACCTCTGACACCGAGGTCAGGATAACAGGCCTGTAGTTTCCCGGGTCCTCCTTACAACCCTTTTTGTAGATGGGAGTTACATCGGCAAGCCTTCAGTCTTCTGGGACCTCACCAGTCAACACGGAATGCTGATAGATAATGGAAAGCAGCTTGGCTATCACCTCCACCAGTTCCCTCAGCACTTTCAGGTGAATCTTATCTGGCCCCATGGACTTGTGACAGTCCAGTTGGAGTAGTAGGTCTCTGACTGTGTCCCCCTGAATTTTGTGGGGTTTAGTATGCTCCCCAGCCAAGACTAGCAGTTCAGAGAGTGGAGTACCCTGAGGATGACAATAAGAAAACTTTCTACAGGTACATTGGCCAGAAGAGGCAGGCCAAAACAGGCGTACCTACTTTGGTAAATTTAAAAGGAGAAATGGCTTCAACAGATGAAGAGAAAGCTGAGGTGCTGAATGAATTCTTCACCTCGGTCTTCACCGGTGGCCAGGATTCTAGTCTTTTTCACGTCCCTGAGCCCTGCATCCCCAAACATCTATGTGGGGACCAAGGAGGTAAATCCCTCCCCACTGTAAAGGCAGACCAAGTCCGAGAGTGCCTCCTTAGACTGAATGGATACAAGTCTATGGGGCCGGATGGCATACATCCCAGGGTCCTGAAGGAGCTGGCTGAGGTGGTTGCTGAGCCGCTCTCCATTATATTTGAGAAGTCGTGGCTGTCAGGTGAGGTCCCGGATGACTGGAGGAAGGGTCACGTCACTCCCATATACAAGAAGGGGAGCAGGGAGGACCCGGGGAACTACAGGCCGGTGAGTCTCACCTCTGTGCCTGGGAAGATCATGGAACAGATCCTCCTGGACAACATGCTCGATCACATAAAGAATGAGCATGTGATCCGAGACAGCCAGCATGGCTTCACCAAAGGAAGGTCATGCCTAACTAATCTCGTGGCCTTCTACGATGGAGTGACGGCATTGGTGGATGAAGGGAAGGCGACCGATGTCATTTACCTGGACCTGAGCAAGGCATTTGACATGGTCCCCCATCACATCCTCATCTCCAAATGGATAAGCAATTGGTTGAAAGGCCGCAGACAGAGGGTGGTGGTCAATGGCTCTATGTCCAGGTGGAGGCCGGTAACGAGTGGTGTCCCCCAAGGGTCTGTCTTGGGACCGGTGCTCTTTAACATCTTTATTAATGACATCGATGAGGGAATTGAGTGCACCCTCAGCAAGTTTGCTGACGACACTAAGCTGAGTGGTGCGGTTGATACGGTGGAAGGAAGGGATGCCATTCAGAGGGACCTCGACAGGCTGGAAAGCTGGGCTCGGGTGAACCTAATGAGGTTCAACGCGGCAAAGTGCAAGGTTTTGCATTTGGGCTGGAAGAACCCCAGGCACCTGTACAGGCTGGGAGGAGTGGTCATTGAGAGCAGCTCGGCAGAGAAGGACCTGGGGGTCCTGGTGGATGAGAGACTTAACATGAGCCAGCAGTGCGCTTTGGCAGCTCGAAAGGCAAATGGGATCCTGGGCTCCATCAGGAGAGGGGTGGTCAGCAGGGATAGGGAGGTGATTGTCCCTCTCTACTCGGCTCTTGTGAGGCCCCATCTGGAGTACTGTGTTCAGGTGTGGAGCCCTCAGTATAAGAAAGACATAGAGATTTTGGAAAGGGTCCAGAGAAGGGCGACTAAGATGATCAGGGGACTGGAGCACCTCCCCTATGAGGACAGGCTGAGGGAGTTGGGCTTGTTCAGCCTGGAGAAGAGAAGGCTGCGGGGTGACCTCATTGCAGCCTTTCAATACCTGAAGGGAACCTACACCCAGGAGGGGTGTAAACTCTTCAAAAGGGCTGACAATACCAGGACTAGGGGAAATGGATCCAAGTTGAAGGAGGGAAGATTTAGGTTGGATGTTAGGGGGAAGTTCTTTACAAGGAGAGTGGTTAGGCCCTGGAACAGGCTGCCCAGGGAGGTTGTGGATGCCCCGTCCTTGGAGGTGTTCAAGGCCAGGTTGGGTCCTGGACAACCTGATCTAAATGTGTATGTTTGGTGGCCCTGCCAGGCAGGGGGGCTGGAACTGTATGATCCTTGAGGTCCCTCCCAGCCCGGGTGATTCTGTGATTCTGTGATGACAGCTCTGACTTTTACAAACAGACATAAAGAAGACATTCAGAATCTCTGCCTTTTCCTTATCCTCAGTGGTCACTTTCCCAGCCTTATCCAGTAAAGAACGAAGATTCTCCTTAGAACTTCCCTTACTCTTGATATGTTTGTAACACGGTTTCTTATTCCTTTTTACCCCAACGACCAGGTTGAGTTCAAGCTGGGGTTTTGCCTTTCTGATTTTCTCTCTGCACATCTTAACAACTTCTCTGTACTCTTTCTGAGATGCCCATCCCTTCTTCCATAGGAGGTAGTTTCTCTTTTTCTTCTGGAGCCTCAAGAATAGCTCCCCATTCATCCACGCCAGTCTTCTTCTGCCAGCTCCTTTTGTGCTCAGGGGGACAGCCAGCTCCTGTGCCTTTAAGACTTCCTTCTTAAAGAGTGACCAGCCATCTTGGACCCCTTTACTCTCTAAGACTGAAATCCAGAGGATTCCTCCTACTAGCCTTCTGAATAATACAAAGTCTACCCTCTGGAAGTCCAAGGTAGCAGATTTGCTGCTCCCCTTCCTGGCTCCACCAAGAATCGAGAACTCTACCATTTAATGGTCACTCAGTCCAAGACAGCCCCCAACCTCCACATCTTCCACCAGACCTTCTCTGTTTGTGAACAGCAGGTCTAGTGGGGCAACTTCTCTTGTAGGCTCTCTCATCAGCTACATCAGAAAGTTATCCTCCATACACTCCAGAAATCTCCTAGACTGCTTCTTCCGCACTGTGTTGTATTCCCAGCATATGTCGGGGAAATTGAAATCCCCCATGAGGACAAGGGCTGGTAAAAGCACAGCATTTGCCAGCTGCTCATAGAATACATCATCTGTCTCTTCATTCTGGTTTGGCAGTATATAACAGATGCTCACCAGGATGTCTGCCTTGTCAGCCCTTCCCCTGGTCTTTACCCATAGGGATTCAACCTTATATCCCCAGCCACAAGCTCAGTAACATCAAAACACTCTCTAATATAGAAAGCCATGCTGCAACTCTTTCGTCCTTGCCTATCTTTCCTGAAGAGTTTATAGCCATCCATTGTAGCACTCCAGTCATTGGAGCTGTCCCACCGTGTTTCCATAATGGCAACTAGATCAAAGCTTGCCTGCTATACAACGGCTTCCAACTTTTCTTGTTTGTTGCCCATGCATTGGTGTAGATGCACTTCAGCTGAGGCCCTCGCCTCACCCCTAATCCCATTACCACTCTGCCAGGCTCACCTCTAGTGGGTCTGGTTTCATCTCCTTCCCCCTTCATATTTAGTTTAAACTCCTTTCTACAAGTCCTGACAGCTCCTGGGCAAGGATCCATTTCCCCCTTCAAAACAGATGATACCCGTCAGCAGACCTAAGGACAGGTGCTGAGTAGACCACTTCATGATGAAAGAACACAATGAAAATGGAGGGCATCAAATATTCACACTTGAATTCATGGAAAAAAAGATGCATGTCTTTATTTTTCCATATTTTGTGTTAACAGTTGACATAAACTAAATAATGAAGTCTAGTTGGAGCATAAATAGGACTTACTGTTTACTCAATTTTAACCCTGCTTTGTCCAGTCCTGGTGGCAAGTCCTTGGGCAAGGCACTTCTTATCTCAGTCTAACAGAACAGGAAAGTTTTGCCTACGTAACCAACAGGGATGTTAAGAGGATTAATTTGTCAAAAGCATGAAGATTTAAGTGAAAGCAAAGCATTGCTATTAATGTATTCGAAGTCAACTGGAGTACATGATCTTAAGCAGAAAAAACTTTGCCAACCTCAAGATATTCAGAATGGAGCATTGCAGACATAATCGCAGGAACACGTATGGCCTCATGTTTGAAAGGTTTAAGATTTTACAACTTCTTAGATTTAATTTCCTCTTTTGGAACTTACTGCTTTAGCTGATGATTCCTGGTCCACTTCAGTGAAAGAGAAAACTGATGATCTTAAGCTTCTCTGGAAAGTGGTTTTATTTTATTTCATCCTCCACAGCTGATGATGAGAATTTGTGTAGACCCTTCCCTTCACCACCACAGAGGAATTAGATGACAGTTTCTTTGAGTGCTTGAATTACATCTGTTTTCTGTATTTAAAGTTTCTTCTTTTTAAAATTGCAGCTCTTCCAATGTTTGACAAGGAGTGGGTAAGGAATCACTTCTCAATGCTGCAAACTGTGGAGCTCAGTCTCAGTGCAGCTCTTTGAGGTGACATAGCTATGGCCACCTGAAGGGGATTACTCCTTTCTCAAAATACGGCTTTTTCTTTCTTTTACTATATTGTGGGTGACTGATGCAAACTGGTTTTATTTATAAATATTCTTATTTCATTTAGTGGCAACCCTTAACTGACAAGCTGACAATTTTTTTTGTTTGTATGAACTGTGGTTTGTTTTTTCTTTATCATAATTCCTAAGGTGCCTCATAAATAGTTTAGGGGTTTATTCGTGTGCCCTAAAAATTTCCTTTGATCACATCCTGCCCTCCAAGAGGACTCCAGGATTCTCCTTCCAGCACCAACTTACAAGGCTCTTGCTGTAGGTATAGTCAGGCACACACACTTTTGGTTGGAGCCAGTCTCAGGGTGGAACAGCTTTATCTACCAGAGATGACAAGTGAAGTGACCCAGAATAACCTATGGGAGCTCTAAAGGAGCAGAACCAAATAGAACAGTAGTGTGAATAACATAAGAAAAGGTTACTGAGTGTGAAATTTTAGTCTGTGTAGTTTGCTATGGTGGTACTGCTGGAAACTAAAGACAAATGTATGCATTTTACTGCAAAGCAAAAAACAAGAGGGTAGATTTTCTTGCACTAGGTTTAGTAATATTATCAATGGACTTGAACAACATATCATGCTTCTTGATGAGTATTTGACAAGGAAAAACAAAAGTCTGCAGGGAGCCCACAATAATAGTTATTTCATTTTTGTGGTTGTTGTTGTCCCTAACAGAATTCTGAAATAGGTAGATTGCTGCAAAACTAATGCCCCTTAATTATTTCTATGGAAACTACAACTGATACAAAGGACATAATAGCACTATTTGAAAGAGAAAATTCTCAGCTGCGAAACACCATTTTTCAGTATAGTCATCACCATTAGCTGACTACCCATCACTTCCTGTGCTGAGTGACAGCAATTTTGCATCAGTCTGCTACAATGAGAATTAAGTGTGTTCAAACAGGGCTTAGCATGGACTGAGATGCTACGTGTTTGAGGGAGGAACTGTGTTGTCTGACGTGCATTTTTTCGCATATTGTCTTTAAAAGTCTAGATTCTTGCATCACAGGTCAAGAGAAATCTTTTTCCCCCCAACTCAATTTAGTCTATGTATTTTTCATTAAATAGCCATGATGCTATTTTGTAAATATACTAATCTCTTGATAAGATGGTGGTTAAAGGTGAACCCCAGTAAAGTAAGGAAATTTTATTCTATCTCTATTATTTATTTTCCTATTAACCTGTAACTTTAATAGTCCTGTTACTTACAAGTTTCTCTGAGAAGTAAATGTAGTTTAGAAATGATCATCACAATGTACTGTGCATATACTATTGATAAAAAGATTTTGACTCTTAAAATGCAGAAAACAAAATTAATTATTTCATAAGTAGCTATCAATAATTTTATTTCTTTAATTTTTAATAGTTTAAAGAAATATTTTCAACTACATCTTGCAATAGCATAAAAACATCTGAATTATTTGCAATGCTTTTAGTGCAAAATATTGATATAAATATTTTTAAATTTAATGTTACAATATTTTGCTCTTCTAATAGCTAAAACTAAGAATAGGAAAGCTGCTCAATTATGTCAGATTCTCTCAAAATATTTATATTTAAATTACTTTTTTTTTTTTTTTTTTTTTTTTTTTAAAGTTAAGAAGGTTAGAAGTGTAGCAAAACATAGAAACACACTATGGCAAAATATAAAACAACATGCATTTTCTACCACTGCCTCTTTTCAAATAACTAATTGTCTGCTAGACACAAAGCAGAAATTTATAAAGTTATTGCATGGTTATTTTTCAAGTGACTGCTCAGCACAGATGTTTCTGTTTTTATATACACCTTTCATTTACCATGTTAACATTTTTTTCCTATATAAACAGACTGCTTCACTGATGTCTTTTTGATCAAAATATAGCGAACTTCTCAAAAACAAAACAGGTTCAAGTGATGGCTGCTCTCAGTAAAACCTGTGAACTGAACTTGGCTCTCTGGTGGTTTTTTTTTTTGTAACACAGAGGAATATGAGAATCATTTTATGATCCCATGCAGACAAATACTTAGGCATGCATTTAATGTAATGTACTTATTTCATAATCACAGAAATGAGTAAACCTAAAATATATTCATATTAGACATGTGGTTAAGAGCTGTGGAGAAAAGTTTTACTGCTCTTCACCTTCAGACTTCCTGACTTTTCCAAGGGTATCTGTGGATTACTTTTCTCTGTCCAATTAGTCACCTTATAATGTTCTTCTTTTGTGTCATGAATATCAGGCCTAAGTATTTGTATGTGTGTATCACTGAAATTTATAGGAGGGAGATGAGGTTCTTCTAATATATGTATACCCAGCGTGAGATTAAGAAACAATGGTTCAAATATTGGTCCAACCAGTTTGTTATAAATCCTAATCAGGGAGATGGGGAAGGGAAGGAGGGCGATAGAAAAGTTAGGAAAGAAGCAAGAATCGTGTAAAGCGGGGATAGTCTCCACCAAGATCCAGCATGCCTTATTTTTCTTCCTTGAATATCAGCCAGCCAGCTATCTTTGGAGAGGGAGAAAAGAAGGCATGTACTCAGATAATTAATACTATTGCTTGATGTAGGATGACACAACTGAAATATTTGAGATCAATGGGGGGGGGAAAAAAAAAAAAAAAAAAGGAAAAAGGAAGAATCTAGTAAAACAAAGCTGATATATATATATATATATATATATATATATAAAACAGTCATATCAGATACATCAATAATGAATGAGATTTTATTCTGGAAAAAGAAACGAGGAAAGCAATAAAGGATTAAAAAGAAATCCAAACATTTCCCACCTCCCCACAACCAAGAACTAAAAAAATAATTTTCAAAATAAATGTACTTAGCTCTTCTAATATTTTCATGTTGCTATTGCTTGGCTTTGGGATCTGTCAAGGCATGTGCAACACTTACAGCTTTTTGAATATTGCTGCTCTGTTAACACCAATATATATTTAGCAAGCTGCTTAGTCATTTCCTGATGTCCCAGTATCATAAACTTGATCATATTGAACTTAAATTATAGATTGATTCAAGGCATTTCATGTTGTGTGGTTATTTCTATTTTTGTACAAGCAGAAGGGAAGCTTTAGGTTTGAGATGCTACGTCTTCATCAAAAATGAGTATATACAAAAAGTTAAAATGTTTAATGTACCTTACATCTACATTTAAAAGAAAATTAAAAATGGATGGAGCTATTTCTTGCCATTCTTGGTTTGTATAAACTAAATGGGAATGCATTAGACTGATAAAAGTTTGCAGAGCATGTTATAAGAGTGATATCTTGTATTTCCTTTGCATCCGTATCTAAAAAGTAAATAATTCAATGAACTGTCTTAAAAGAACATTTTCATGTCTTCCCTAGCTTGTAGACTCCATGGTGAAAATAATTTTCTCAGTCACTGCTACAGCATCTTCATGTATTTCACTAACAATTACTTTTACCTTTGATAAAACGACAGGAAAAAACTCAATTACAAAATAATTTCTACCAATATATGGGTAGAACTTTTCTAAACTGTAAATTTTGTGTTAATTTCATGGTAGGTGTAAAATCTTCTTCACTTCCCTTGCTCTCTCTCCCCACAACATTGTCCATTTTTAACTCTTTGGAGGTCGGCTTTTCTCTTCTTCTCAGCCTCTTAAATAGAAGAATGTTTAAATGGCATTCATAGCAATCAAAGTTTGAAGGTACATTCGTAATAGCCAGAGTTTGAATACACATTCATGTAAACCTTTTGAAGTTAAGAAATAGTAGTGAACAAATTTCCTAGTGGACACATACAGTACGGTTGATGGGATATAATAATCTCAAACCAATTACATATGCAGTTACAAATAGGACACATTTTTGTTCAAAAAATGTACTGTCGTGGCAGGATATAATAGTGTATACCTTATCTACATGATATATTATATTGGGCTATTTTATTATATGTATTAAGAACTGTATAGGTGAAGCATGACATAATAGTCTCTGGATTCTAATGAAGTAGGGTTACTGGGCAACTACTAGTTGAAGAAATTTTCTATTTTAGAACCATTAAAGAATCATTAAAGAAACTGAAGATTCAGTTGAATTTTAAATATTTCCATATTATATTTAGATTTCCAGATTTGTTTTACATCATTTATCAAGAACTTGCACTTAATTTGCAAAGCTTGTGCATTTCTACCACAGAGGTAAACATTCATTTCAAAGATAAGGCCAATTGCCCTCAGGGCACCCAGCCTCTTTGGTTGGAAGACCACAACATGAAACAAGATTAATCCTATGTAATTCCATGAGAAACTTGTAGCAGATAAGTGAACTACTACGTCATTTGAACTATTCATACGTCTATGGGCTGGGTTGAATTCATCGAAGGATACTGAAGGAGCTGGCATTTTCAATAGCTTACTAACTGGGGAGGACTCAGTACATGGGAAGTTAGCAAATGTGACTCCCATTTACAAGAAGGACAGGAAGGTGGATCTAGGGAATTACAAGCCTGCCATTCTGAACTTGGCGCAAGGGAAAGTTATAGAGTAAATTGCCATCTGGCTGATCCCAGAGAGTCATGGTGAATGATGTTCAATACAGTTGATGGCTGGTCATCACTGGCATCCCATATTGCTCAGTACCAGGTCTCCTTTTGTTGAATGTTATTAACAGTTATGTGGACGAGAGGATTTCAGTAGGGTAGGTCAATAAGTTGAGTCCAGTCACATGCCATTACATGACAGTGAGTTTCATATCCTGTACAGGGTCATAACAACCCCATGCAATGGTATAGGCTTCTGTAAGAACAGTTAGAAAGCTGCCTTCTAGAAAAGACCTGGGTCTGGCTAACAGTTGGCTAAATGTGAGCCAGCAGTATGACCATGTGGCCAAGAAGGCCAATGATATCCTGGCTTGCATCAGGAATACTGTGGCTAGCAGGACTAAGAGACTGTCCCCCCTGTAACTGGTGAGGCTACAGTTTGAGTACTGTGTTCAGTTTTGAGCATCTCACTACAAGAAGGATATTGAGTAGTTCCAGCATATGCAAAGAAAAGGAACGATGCTGATGAACAAACTAGAAAATAAAAATTCTGAGAAGCAGCTCAGGGAACTGGGATTTAGTTTAGAGAAGAGAATGCTGAGGGGAGTCTCTACAGCTTTCCAGAAAGAGGTAGAAGGAGGACTGTTTCATTCTCTTTTCCCAGATAACAAGTGAAAACATGAGGAAACTCACAAGTTGTGCCCGGGCAGATGTATATTGGACATTAGGAAGAATCTCTTCTTCAAAAGGGTGATCAAATATTGGAACAGGCTGCCTGGGGAAGTGAGGGAGTTCTCATCCCTAAAGGTATTTAAGAGATAGGTGGACATGGCACTAAGGGACATGGCTCTGTGATGGAATCAGTAGGCCGGGTTCTTGGTTGGAATTGATGATCTTGAAGGTCTTTTCCAAACTTGATGATTCTATGATTTAAATCAGATTGAATGAATAAGGCGTAAATAATGGTAGACTTAATCCATCTCTTTTTACATTCTCTGAAGTATCTTGTCCACAAAGGCAGCTTGGGATGATTTCTCCTGTTTTTTTTTTAAAACTGGCTTAATTTCTAAGGTCTGATCCTTAGCATCTAAGATCTTTAACTTAATTTAACTGAAACTACAATTCTTCTAGGAAGATAATGCAGATACAGGATCAAGACAAGATACTGGCCAATAGAACAGCATGCTCTTATTTTAGGACACCATGTTATATTCTGCAAGTAAGCACAAGAAATAAAATTAAGACCGTACCAAGATGAGGCGTGTAAGCTATAAACATAAAATAAGCCTTTTGAATTGAACATAGAGTTGATGGGACAGAAGAAAAGAGACATCCAAAATTAAATGCAGAGCTAAGATTTTATTTATATTATTATGAGGACCCAAAGAACAGATTTTCTGATTTCTTTTCCACTTGGACCCCTTGATGCTTGGGAAAACTATTTATCTATAGATAGTGCAGGACGTAACTGTACTAAGAATAGACATGTATTACAAGTTCATGTGATTTTTGGGTAGTAACAGTGTGCTATTTTCCTAAAGGCAGATAAATGATTTTATCACATTATCTCTTGAAGAATTTTAAAGTACTCAATACCTCATTTTCTCATTTTAAGAAAAAAAATATTGCTCTCCTGATTTTCACAATCATAGAATCATAGAATGGCTTGGGTTAGAAGGGATCTCAAGGATCATCAAGCTCCAAGTCCCCTATCATAGGCAAGGCTACAAACCTCCATATCTAATACTAGACTAAACTGTACAGGGCCCCATCCAACCTAGTCTTGAATACCTCCAGGGATGGGGCATTCATAACCTCTCTGTTCCAGCACCTCACCACTCTTTTGGTGAAGAAATTCCCCCTAATATCCAACATAAATCTTCCCTCCTTCAATTTTATACCATTCCCCCTTGTCCTGTTGTTATGTACCTTTTCAAAGAGTTGACTCCCCTCCTCTTTACAGGCTCCCTTTAGGTACTGAAAGGCTGCAATGAGATCACCCCTCAGTCTTCTCTTCTCCAGGCTGAACAGAGCCCAGCTCCCTCAGTCTGTCTTCGCAGGGGAGGTGCTCCAGTCCTCTGATCATCTTTGTGACCCTCCTCTAGACCCTCTCTAACAGTTCCCAGACTTTCTTGTATTGGGGGCCCCAGGCCTGGATGCAGTACTCCAGATGGGGCCTCACTATGGCAGAGTAGAGAGGGATAATCACCTTCGTCTCCCTGCTGGCCACACCTCTTCTGATGGTAGAGTGATACTGTGAATTAACAAAGCGCCTGTAGTTGCCTAACTTTTAACTTCTAGTATTTGAAAATATTGACCATGTCTAGCTTTTTATCATGATCAGAAGCAAATATTAAAGTATTTATTTATATCTGCTATTGATCAAGTTGAGATCAAATTTGTCATTGTTTTTGTGTTGTCAAGTCTGACCTTTAAAGAGTGCTTGTTGGTGCTTGAATTCTGTCCTCTTTCACTCAAAAATTATGATCTGCATATACTTTCTCTCAATTTAGTCTGCTGTTTTTTTTTTTTTTTGTGGACAAATCTGTGCTTCCAGAAAGCTTATTTTCATCCAGCCAGTCTCGTACGCACACATTCTCCTCATGGGAGAAAAAAAAGAGAGATATGTTGACAGAATCATTCTGTTTTCTAGCAGATCACAAAAGCAGGCAAATTGGGAGCTTATCATTTTAGTAGTTCTTCCTCCTAAAGTATAATTCTCCTTTTACTTTTCCTCAGACCATTTGCACTGTCAGATATGTTCTTAAGTCTCCAATAACTGAAGGAGTATAGCTAGAGAGACATAAGAGCTTAACATTAGGCCAAGAATAATGAAAACTGAGAAACTTGCTCTGCTTCTAGAAAGGAAAGATGTTCCAGGCACCAACTTATTTGAGTTTTCATTGAATGTTACTAATTGATATTAAATCCTGGTTAATTTATCTGCTGCCAGTGGGGAGAAGGAGGTGATTGCCCCACTCTACTCAGTTCTTGTGAGGCCCCATCCAGAGTACTGTGTCTAGGCCTTGGGCTTCCAGCACAGGAAAGATGCAGAGCTTTTGAACAGGTCCAGAGGAGGGCCCCCATGATGATCAAAGGGCTGGAGCATCTCTCCTATAAAGAAAGGTTGAGGGGGCTGGGCTTGTTTAGCTAGGAGTGAGAGAGGGAAGAATATAAGCACTCAAGCTATCATTAATTCAAGGAGTTACTGAAGTATTTTTAGTTTCCTCTGAACAGCATAACCTTTGTTAAGAATGACAGTTCATTTCATTCAGTTCAGCCCGTTCTCAAATTTCTGCTAAATTTATTTACAGCATGGATTGTTTATGTTTTTCCTACTGGAACATCATACTGTAAGAATACAGGTGTCAGAGAAGTAGGAATTATTATTACAGCTTAATTTTATCTTTGAATACTTAAGGATTATGCTCTCTGCATGGGTATATGATCTTCCATCTCTCTGTAGTTCTATAAAGCTATTCGATTTGTGTAAATGTGGATATATGGACAGCAAAAATGAGTAGTTTAATATCCTTGTTCCCTTCTCCCATGGATATAGAACACTGAACCATTTTACTAAGTATATATATATATATTTTCTAATAAATAGAATCAGGAGTATTGATTTTAATAGTGCTTTAATAGTGCTTACATATGCAATGAGAGACTAGACATAATGAAGCCAAAGCTTAGATCTCCATGGATTTGGTGTGCTTTAGTTTGGCATTCTCTGAATACCTGATAATGTTTCAGTACCGTAAACCCGAGGAGGGCTCGTGCGTGAACAGACACTAAACTTCACAACAGTGGTGGGAGCAGGACACATGCTTATAAAAGCCAGATCATGAGAACATTCTAAAGAAACTTTAAAAATAGTTTAAATTCCTATTAAAAAAAAAAAAAAGGACTTCATTACTTCATTTTTCACACACAAATAATACTACACTGAATGGGAATCATAAATGCTCTTCTAGGCAAAATTTTGACAAATTATATTTATGTATGTAGATCAATGAGAAAGTAATATCTCCTGTTTATTTCTGTGGAAACTACAACAGTGTCTTCACCAGTGATGAATAAGAGCCTGCATGCTGCACTTGTAAAAATCTTCATGGACATCCTGAGCATGGCTTGTCTTTCATGCGACTGTCATCAGTGCTGAAACCTGTCACTCATGTCTTCACTGTGCTCACATTCACTGGTCTCTGCAAATGTTCAGCAAGTGTGGATAAATGTCAGTAGGTATAATTTTTTCCAAATGGAAGAATTCAGTGACACACCTTTGTTCCATATGCACTTCCATGTCAACGCTATTGGGTCAGACTTCCCCTCTGCTGACATCTTTCACACAGCAGCAAAATGTTACGGATTATTGGTTGGAAAGTTCAACCTCCGCTGCCATACCTCCAATATCTGCCTCTGATATTGGGGGCCAACATAATAAAATAAGAGACACTACTTTTGGAGCAGCTCTTGTACTTCAACCTGTTTGTATTAGCTGTGAACATTTCTCTTGAAGTATAGCATACAATGAACTGATGTTAAAGTAAAAGATATCCAAAGATTTTCACCAGATCTTGAAAGATCAATCACTGAAGTACTGATTCGTTGCTTAACCTTTCCCTTTCTGATTAAATCCTTTTGGTAATTTTTCTTACGTCATGTCTTCAGATATAAAAAATCTTGATGTACAGGTAGTAGTTAAAAGATTAGTGTATCTTGTACATCACTTGAAATTGATTAGACATAAAGCCCCAGTAACTTTTTAAGTTGTCCCCCTCTTTTTCTCTGGAAATGAACAGAAGTATTGATGTACATAGGTCATTGTTCTTTTCTGCTTTGGCTGCAGGCTCAGCTAATGTAGTCTGTCTCTGATCTCAGACATTATTCAGTCTTAACAATTTAGTAATTTATTGTCTAACAGACTGTGAACTGTAACTAGTACTTTCCTCTTCTTACAAATATTTTTAAAGTACTTCACTGATTATTTTATGATCTTAATGCTGTCTGATTTCAAGAGTTACTGATGCTTGGATAGAAAAAAAAGAAAAGAACAAATATATGTTCCCACTGCATTAGTTACAAGTGCAAATAGTAAAAGGACATTGCAACTGGGAGAAAAACAGCTAAAGTGTCTCCGCTTGGACACAGTGAAAATAAAAGTATAAATTTATGCATGATCTCCTTCCTTTAAAACTCATTGTTTTCAATTATTTCACTGTAACCAGTTCCCTTACTTCTTGAATCATAGACTATACAACATATATTCTACTTTTCAGTTATTTGAAAAATAAGCAAAGGAAGAGCTATAAACTGCAAAATTTTTTTCTAGCAGGTAGTTGCATAAATTAATATGTATCTTATAGTATATAATTAACATGTACCCTTGAAGCAGAGAATGTTTGCAGCAACCAGTAGCGGTCCTGGTTTGTAATTACTGATTCAAGAAATAGATGAGCCTGCATTCAAAGATCTGACGACTGATTAAAGGGGATTTCTCACATACTGGATAATCACCTGTTTACCAAGAAAGGGGGAAGCATTTCTCTGTCACTGTATTTAAAAACAGAAATTTGACCCAATTCCTTTCTAAAGTATATTTGTTCCAATATGAAATAAAAATAGACTTTAAAACCTTCAAAGACTTTTTGTCTTTTGATCAATGCTAGTCAAAATACTCAAAATATATAACAGCCATTTACTTAGGCTGATGATGTCAGCCTAACTCCTCACTACTTTTACTCATGCTGTTCTCTGTATGTAACGATTCAGAAAATGGAGACTTTCTATGTTCTCTGTATAAATGAGATATTATAATGAATTTTTTTTTAAAAAAAAAGAAAGTTCTTTTTTTTGAAGACTTGCTTTTCAGTTTCCTAGGTCAAAGGCTTTATGCTTAAATACATCAGTGAATATATTTATATTTTTTTATTCCAGAGAAGGAATTTTCTTCAGTTTCTATAGGCAAGGACTCGGTTTATTTTACTTAAGAACTAATTCCAATTTCAGTTCTGCAGAAATATAAATTAAACTTCTGTTTTCTTCAGCTTCTGCTTGCATTGTATTGCTCTGTCTCCACAATTTAATTTTAACAATATGAGAACTCCTTACAAACTACTGGGAAGGATATTTAATTCTAGTTTCTTCAGTATAAAACAGAGCTTTTTGATTTGATGAAGCAAAATAATTGTTCATTTGACTTAAAGAAAATTCTCTGCCTGTGAACAGGTCAGTGATTCATATCATGCAGAAGTCAAGGTGGAACCTATTAACGAACACTGTGTCTCACAACTGAGCATATGCTTGATGATCTTCAAAAAGTCGCCTCATGAAAAAAGTGATATTGCTCTTAAAGGGATCTGGAAAGCTTGCTGTGTCATTATTAAAAATACTCTATTTTTATGTGAGGGCAATTTGGAACAAATCTAGCAGCAAGTTACAGCAGTCATCTTACAATAAGCATAGCAGGACAGGAAATGTCTCCTTGACTTCAATCCCATTAGTCACCTTCCTCGTGAGAGAGGCCCTCCAAGGGTCAGTGATAGATTGCTTTTAGCATTATGTTCTATTACACCTGTCATTAGCATGTGAAACTTTCATTGATAAGGTCTTTTTGACACATCTCATATAGGTAACTGCCATGCATTTTTTTTCTTTTGTTTCTTGTTTGTTAGGCTAATGGCTGAGTCTTTAAAACCAAAATCATTGGCTCCTGATCAAAATCAGTATTGGGCTGCATCAAGTACTTGGTTCAAGTGCTGTCATCTCTCACAGTTCCATGATTTTTTTGGCATCAAGTGCTAAGTCTTAAAAAATAAGTATTACTGCTGTTGAATGTTCATTACATTTAGCTCAACGGTTCAGCAAAAGTGCAAACTCTGAAGTCACAGAAGTTATTAGTAATTAATGCCTTTTAATTTAAAAAATAGTGTGAATTTATTAAAATCTCTGATTTTATAGCTATCTTTTGGCAACAATCTGATTCAGTATGATGGGAGACCTTATATACCTCTCCCAATATCTGAAAGGTGCTTACAGCGAGAGTGGGATTGGTCTCCTCTCACTGGTGGCAGGTGACAGGATGAAGTGAAATGGCCTCAAGTTACACCAGGGTAAGTTTATGTTGGATATCAGGAAAAACTTGTTTACTGAAAGGTTGCTAAGCACTGGAATCCTGGGAGGTGGTTGAGTCACCATTCCTGAATGTGTTTAAGAACTGTTTGGATGTGGTGCTTAGGGACATGATTGAGCAAAGGGTTGTTAGGGTTAGGGTGGTATGGTTAGGTTGTGGTTGGACTTGATGATCTTTAAGTTCTTTTTCAACCTGAGTAATTCTATGATTCTATGATTCTATACCTTCAGTTAAGTATCATTACACAGTACCTACTGTCATTTGTTTTTTTGCTGTTATATCAACTTCGCCTGTCTTCTCTGTTTTTGAAAGAATTATGTGCATGTTTACTCATTTTTCTAAGCATTCCAGTGTTTCTCCATACCAGTCATTAAGACCATACCAGTCTGAAGAATCTCAGCAAAGGGCAGATCCAATGCACTAACTCTTCCAGTTCTGAATCACCTTACATCTTATTATCAACTCCTAACACCCAAAGGTCCTCTATTCTTATTTATGTCTAACATAGTCCCCCCATCCCATCATAAAGTTGTCTTCTCCCAGAGATGACCACATCCTCATTCACTGCCTTTTTCAAACATTTTCACACCCCTCCTATCTCCTCCACACTTACCATCATCCCATGAATTTCAATATTTTTATTCTACAATTCCTGCTTCCTTGCAGGCCCTGTTTCTACTTGTGGCAGAAGCTCCATACAGATGCTACTGGTGCTATATCTTGTTCAAAAATAATGGCTTGCATTGTTTGCTGGACAAGTCTACTTCCACACCTACAGAGTTTTTATTCTAAATAAAAGATTTAAAAGAGTCTCTAAATCCTCCCAACCAAATAGGATAAATTTCCTTTATCCTACTAATATGATGACAGATTACCCATCCCTATTTCATTTGGTCTTTCTGTAGAGAAGGTGGGTGGCAAAGAAAAAGATATTTGCTGCCAAAGAAGCATCTTCCCTCTATATCACCAGTGGCAAACTGGTGACTGAAGAAAAGTTTTTTTCAAGTTTAACTTTTAAAAATATTCCTTTTTGACTAATATTCCTTCTTGTCTTGTTTAAAATGATGACTCCTACATATTCTTTTTGCCAGATGAATCCTATCATTTTATGTATTCTTTTTCCTCTACTGGAACCTGGGACATTTCTTTGCTGCTAGATGTCATCTTTGATGTGGATACTTTTTCATCACTGTACCCATCCTCCATTTTCATTTCATCTGAAGTGTCAGTTTTTGTCACATCACCACCAGGTTCACAACATCTTAAATTGGCAAGCATATAGAAATTGGTGAATGTCACTAGTTCAAAATAGGGGGGAAGAATGTTGCCTTTCTTATTTGCCTTGTGCAGTGTATCTCCAAGTTTGCAAAGGCCTTCCTGCATAGCCTTTTGTAACTTCTCTCAGTGAGGGACTTTTGAAATGTATAAAGTGTCCATATTCAACTGAACTGTGCCAGCCCTAGAGCATCTTCTCCTGTTGGTTAGGTACTAGGTTTCTGCCAGGTTCAGTAGCATTTCTTCAATCTGGAAGCTTTTCTTTTCAATAGAAATATTTCTTTCTGAATGCATGCATGACTTTTTGCAAAGGAGCAGAGAAGTTTTTTCTTATTATTCTCCCTTTCCTTGATGGTAAATTATTGCTTTTTCTATGCAGCACATAGCTAGCAAAATAGATAGAAAGCAAGCAAGAGGGTTTTTTGTCCCTAAACTCTTATTTTAAAATCAAGTCCTTATATTTGAAGGACAACGTCACCAACTAACAGTTAGCTTGTTGGAAATTAATCAGAAATCTGCATGCTAATCTGTTCATTTTTCACTGATGCAAAAAGAGTGGGAGATAAAGATGAGGCTGTTCCATGGTTACAATAACCATATTCCTTAACAGTCTACTTTTCTAATACCAGAATAAAATAGACTTCTTTTCAATGGAACAACCCATCTTTTTTATCTTCCAGTCTTTTTACTATGTCGCCATCTTTACAGGAGCTCATCAGTCGTATAACTTAACCATTTTATTCTGAATGACCATTGTAGATAATATAGGAGCAGACTGTGAGGGACTTAAGAAGCAAATACAAGAGCTTACATCTGTAAAATAAAATGAAGGGGAACTATTGGAATAATGACAATGACAAAGCAAAGGGCTTACTCTTTTCATCAGCATTTTCTGGAGGAATATTGACTGTGTGAGATTGCATTTGTCAAGGCCAAAAGGAAAGGGTTTCCAGTTGTTGATATATGATGAGTCTTTAAACAAGCACTTTATCCGTGAAGACAAGATAGGACAGCTGTCTTAGATACCCTGTAAAGAAATATCTGCAAGACCACAGCAGAACATGAAAATCTAGAGTCAAAAATCTCACCCACAGATGCACAGCAGGTAGGGTATTGTCCAAAGAAATAAGACAATTAAAGAGCTTTAAAGAATAAGAATAGAAGATTTTCAAGTTACTAAGGTGTGCTGATCTGAAACTTGAAAGGAAGATCTGAAATGTAATGCAAACTAACGATGCGCAGAACCAAATGTTGACATCTCTGGGTTCTAATTGTTCTGTTTCCAGCTCTGCTCTGTGTTTCCTCTGGGCTTCTCTGTAAGTCATTCAACCTTTCTGTGTCTTTGTTTCTCCATCTGCCAGTGAATGATAAAAATCTAGTTCACAGGTGCATTGTGTGGCTCAGTTAATTAATATTTTGAGGGCTTTTTGCAGTCATCAGATGGCACAGCTATAGGATTGCTAAAGCTATTAGTTAGTAATCATCACTAAAAACAAGAATCATGGAAATGGCCTTACTCTCAAAAGCTCTATATACTTAATGTAAATTACTTTTTGATGTATATCAAAGCAGAATTTCATGAGGTAATAACATGGGACCAGAAGAATAAAGTGATTAAACTATTCGAAAAAGTGAAAAAACACATAGCAGGATTAAGCAAAACACATGGGCAGACAAGAAATTTAACTAATTTTTGAAGACAGTGGCAGTTAGCCAATGTCTCGTCAAGTATTTGTATAAATCCCATGGCACACCTAGTTTCAGCTTCTGATGCCTCAGTACATTTTCAAACCTGTTCTGCCTGTCCCATTGACTTTGGGACCATTAGCATTTCATCCTGGAGGAAATGTAGATGTCTGGGAGCTTGTCCAAGTCTGTCCCAGGCCCTAACAGAGCTCATTGTCTTGAGGCCTCTGTACAGATGGGGATGGAAAGGAAGGAAAACTTTGAATTTGACTTGAAATTTGAAGTGAATCTCTGAGTCAGCCTTGCACAGGAAGCTTAACATCCCGCTTCCCACCATATAGTTTGCTGCTCTCATGTGGTTCCAGCTTGTTCAGGGGCTGGGGCTGAGGGTCACCAGTGTGACATGCAGGTGATTGGCATAGGACAGGCAGAAGATGCAGCAGCTGAGAATTTGTTTCTTTTTCTGTACCTGGAACTCAATGGATCAGGAGGAAAGTTGGAATTTTGCTAAATACAAGTGGGATTGATGATTGACTCAGTGCGGGAGGGATGGAAGAATGATCTTTTTGTTTGAACTACTGGAGTCTTCAGCACTGGATGTAAAAACAACTATAAAGACCATCTGATGTTCAGGTCAGTACAAGCACAGTGGTAAATCAGCTCCAGAGACAAAAGAATACTTCAGAAGTGATCTAGAAAAATCAGGGCATACAGAAATCTGTATCCTGTATTAACTGCAAAAATTTCTGACCAAAAGTGTGCCGAGATGCTAATCCACCTAGGCAGAACCTAATGTCATGTTTCAGTTGAGGGAGACTGCTGGCTGCAGCAACCATTAGTCACAGCTAATAATATGGAATATAAAATGAATGCCCATAGTATGCAAAAAATGTATAAATAGGCCTAAAGTTAGATAAATTTCTAAATAAATGAAGGAGAACAGAAAGGAATATAAATATGCAGATATTACACAAATCCTATTCAAACTTCAGATTGATTAATTTATTATAAATTCTCAATATTTTAGGTGTTGATAGAATGCCCATCCCCATCAATCATTTTAAGGGATTTTCTAGGCTGTTAGTAGATACATACAAATATTCTTTAAGCCTGAGTTGCTGTGACTTTTTTCCATGTTTTTCTTCCTTGTCATCTTTCATCTATTTCCTCTAGCACTTTTCCTTCCAATTTTAAATCCTTATTGCCAGTATTTGTAGTGTAATATAGTTATGAAAAGAGTTTTCACACAGGTCTCTAGTAGAAAATTTTCTGATTCCTTTTAGCTGCTACTAGCTTGTATTTCTTATATGCTACCATATGATTTAGCCTAGTTTAAGATGCTAAAAGCATAAAAGTAGAAACATTTTCTTTGCTGACTCAGTAGTGAGGTAATAAATATTCTACTCCTTTGACAATCAAATATTTAGAGAAGAGGCTGAAACACCAGTAGAACCAGACAGTACAGAACCAGGTCAAGGACAAGTAATCCAAAGGCAGAGGAAGTGAAGAGTGACATTACAGGTAGGACTATGGCTCCTAGCAAGGCTTTGCAGAGAAATTCACTTTGTATCTGCCAGCTTCATTTTGAAGCTACATAAGCAGGTGGTTTCAGCACCTGTGTGGGGGCCGAGAAAGCAAATGCACTGGCATCTGCCCCAGCAGAAGTTCTCATCTGTGCAACTGGTTGCCAGCAATCTGAAAGACTGATGTGACACTCATTAATTAAACCGGGCACATCCAACCTGTGGCCCACAGGCCACAAGTGGCCAAACACAGCTCACTCTGCTGCCACTCCCTGCCCTGCACCATCATGGTGACAGCTGTTCCCCACCAAATGGCCTGACCCAACCCTGTATGCATACACATTGCTCAGCAACAACTGAACTTTGGTGTTCAGCTGGTACTGTCTGAGATGGAACCAGTGTATGGGGAAGGCACAGTGCTAACTCAAAGGCGCAGAGGCTAACTCAAATCACTGTAAATAATTTTATACAGTTTGATACATTGGCTAAACACAGTCCTATGAATAGTATAATATGCAGCCTTGCTTTTTTGCTTTTACAAAGCAATGTCAAAATATGTTTCAAAAATCACTAAAAAAAAACACATCAATTGTTTTGTTGTGCTTTAACTTGGCAGGTGACTGAACACCACATAGTTGTTCACTCATTCCCCTCTGTTCCAGTGGGACTGGGGAGAGAATTGGGGAAGAAAATGTAGAACTTGGGTTGAGAGAGAACTATTTTCTAAGATAGAGGAAGGGAAAATAGTTATGATTATATATACATATTCATATATATTAATATATACAAGAAATGATGCACAAGCAATTTTCCATCACTCCCTGACCAATGCCCAGCTATTCCTCCAAGCAGTGGAAAAGAGAGATATGAGCTCCCATCCCCTTCAAAACTGTCAGTGTTCACAAGACTAGGAGCGTTATTCCTGAAAATGAATGTGAAATAATGTTTAATAAAAGCTTCTTAAACAAGAGTATAAGAGTTTAAATTATTTGTAAGCAATTTAAGCATTTCTTTGTGGTATGAGAGTCACTCTGGACTCTGTGAAGAATCAACATCTAATGTTCAGAGGAGCCACTGGAAATAAATGCACGAGTCGTAATCAAGATGCTGCCACTTTGTTTTAGTTGATGAAACAACAATAAAGTTTCAAGGTAAATGATGTCTACCAAAACTACCTGAAGTTCAAAACAGTAATTGGGATTTAAACCCAGAATAATAATTAAATGCAAAATACCTACTGATCTAGATAATCTGTTGATTTGTCAGTAACTACAGACACAGAAAGCCTGCCTGCTTTAACATATTGTTAATTTACAATCTTTAATTAGATGGATTTTTTGTGTGTGTCCAAAATAACTAAAAGGATCAGCCCTACTATTTATGATATTCTTTTCAAGAAATGACCTCTGTTCTCTTCCCCAGCAGAGAAGTTTGCAATAGTGAATGTTCCTGTCGATTGAAAATTGATCTTTCCCAAGGCTGACATACTAAACAGATTCTAAAATATTATACAGGTATCTTTAGACATGAGACTCTGGTCACCTCCATCCTGTAAGTAATATGCGTGATTTTATTTTTGTTTTTAGGTCTGTGACTTCAGCCCAGATCAGTATATTTGAGACCACTGAATATAGCTCTTCTACTAACTTTAAAAACATGTAACTCACAAGATATGAAGACACATAAACAAATAAATAGTCCCAGTGGAATAAAGAAGGATAATGTCTATACTCACATCAAGCTGAAGAAGAAAATATCTTTATAGTTTACTGTTTATTGATCTTTGCAAGATGATTTTTTTTTCTCAAAATCTGCTACAAAACAACTGACCTTTCCTATTTAAAATCATACATGATCTCTATTTTGATGTATTAGAACCATAGGTCCAGGCCATGCCATATTGAATTCCATTGATGGAAGCAGAGTGCAATTTGGAATAATGTCAGCCAAAATATCTTTTTGTCAGGTTATCATTTCCAAGTCTGAATAATCCATACAGAACAGGAAAAAAAGAAAGTCATACATATATACATACAAACAAACCAACCACAAAAAGTACTGTACAATCAAGGAAAAATAATATAATTGAAAAGAACAATCAAAAATACATGCATAGTCAAGGTGTGGAAATAAACCAACAAAAGAGTTAGGCAAAAAGGGAGCAAAGAGAAAATAGGTGGACCGCTTACCCATGTAGAGGACTCACTGCAAAGGGCTCCTAAGGAGTGGATCTCTCAGAAGACATCCTTCCTCCCTGGCAGTCACACTTAAATGCGTCTGGAGAGGTGGAGCCTGGCTCCACCCCTTCCTGCAGCACAGGTGAATTGCTTTCACCTGTGCTCCCAGGGCTGACATACTGCTTGCCTCAGATAACTAATCAAAGGTTCAGGCTGTGATTCAGCAGCTCCCATACAAGTACTAACTAACAAACCAACCAACTAACCAAACAAAAAACAAGGAGTGGTAGTAAAAATTTAAGTGTGTTTAAGAACCTGTGAAACACTGCAGTATTTGATAATGTTTGGCCTTAGTGAAGAATCCAGAAGTCATTTCTTTTTATAACTGAGTTTCTTTTTTAGTGGAACATATTCATTATATGCAGGTTGAAATTTGGAAAGGTTTGAAATTCTGGGTCTTGAGAATAGTGTCAAACCTCTGAGTATTGTAAATTCAATAGTCTATGTGTCAGGCTGTGTCAGAAAAGTCTTGTGTTCACTTCTTACGCAGGCACATGTAGGAGACCCTGTTAGACATGTTCTTGTTTCTTTTTGTTAATGTCTGTACAAACTTGACTACTGCATTGCACTCTGTATACGTAGTGTGTGTGCAATCTATTATTTATCACTTTACATTCTGACGATGATCATCTCGTAGCACTGGTTTTGTCTCAGAGACATGTAGTTTGAAAAGTGTGATTTAATCCTGAAAATGTTGCAATGCAAAAGTTGAAGAGTTTATGAAACTCTTTCATAAATTTTATTCACTTAATATTGTTATGTATTAAATAAGTTGCTTATTAGATCAATTGAAATGCTACTGTATATTTCCTCATTTGGAGGAATTGATTTTCTTAAACCCTTCCATGTCAAATGGTATAGTCCTTGCTCATTTTTAATTCAGAGGAGTTTTATTAATTCTTTCTATGGTAGTCCTCTATGCTGCAATTACAGCATTAGCACTGAGCTTTTCAGACTTGATAACAGATTCTAATTTTATCCCTTCTGGTTCATTGTGAGAATTTTTATTTTTAATGCCTGGAGGTGGCTTTTCCTTAATCATTTCTTCACATATAAGATTGCTAGTAGAAGCTTAAAAGGCTTTTCTTCCTGCAAAAATCAACTGCTGGTTTCTTCTCCATCAGGACAATATATCAGCAGTTCTCTGGATAAATTATCTGGAAGGCAATCATTAGGAAACTCTTGTCAAGCTAAGGAGGTTTTTAGTTTTTGATGTCTTTTCCTAAATTATATCACTACAAAGTTGCCCTCTAGTTGATCTCTACAAGGCTATCTTCTTGAGAAGAAAGATTACAGAAAGCTGTTTCAGTCATTTACCAAAATGAAAAAAAAAAAATTGTTCTAAGTCCTCAGATATCCATGTGAACATATGACCGTCAGCACTGTCATGTGTGTGTGAGAGAGAAAAAAAATGGGACCAACTGACACGTGGGAATAACAGGAAATAAAGAAATGTTGAGAAGTAGAATCCCAGGTTTCCTTCTTTAGCATCTTTAAATCCCTTTGAGACTTGCATTTTATCTTTGTTTCTATGTTGGCAATGGCGTGATTGACAGTACACTTGATTTTGGCTAAGATGTTCAAATAAAGTCGTTTAGCTTAGATTTATGCTCTTTATGTTGATACACCATCACCCAAATAATTATAAAAGATGGGAAATTCATTACCTTCTCACACCTGCCCTTCCTGAATGTATAACTTCTGGGGACTACCATACAGTCTTCGGCTATAGTGAACTTGCCAGGTCTATAAAATTCATAGGATGTTCACTATTAAAAATATACTTTTTAAGACCAGGGAATGAGATAATGTCTGCTGCTGCGTATATATGCCTTATCTGCAGATAGACATAATCCTTAAGCATTCTTTTTGAAAGGTGAGTCCTCATATGCTTTAAATGAAACAAGCTCATTCTTTATCTCCAAATGTCAAAATGAAAAAGTGGGAATCATTTCCAGCCATTTTGTCAATTTTAAAAACAGGGAAAGTAATTTTATATCTGCACATTCAAGGGATACAGTCTTGATTTTGCCTTGCTCTGGCCTTACTTTTGATACAGAGATATTCTTCATTTGTATGGACTTTAGGCAGTGACTGTAGTCTAAAGATATATATATACCAGCTGTTATAAGCCCTGTGTGCTTGCATGTTTTCAAAACACAGGTATAGTAATTTTCCCCTTTGCCTCATGTCTTTCTGTAATAGGTGTGCCATATATATGTATATACTTGTACTTACTTGGACATCACTGTTCCACTCTGTTACCTAAATTGACTTCTAGAGCTTTAACATATAGGTTATGATTTATGATGATTTTTAGGTTATGATTGCATCTTTTTTCCAATAAACACATTTCAGATCATGCTTGCTTTATGGAAAGAGAGGCAGTAAAATTAAGAATATCCCTATATACCTATCAAGCAGTTGGTCACTGCTTGATTAAGCCATTACAATTCATTCAAAGCAAATTTCTGTTCATCTAGATAGTTGGATATTTTTGAAGAGCCTTCTCCATTTCAGGTAGCTGGTATGTTAAAAAAATTTAGATTGTTATTTAGTTGTTATATACTCTTTGGGAGTTTGAAATGTATGACAGAAGTTATTACAATTTGTTTTTTATATTTTCTATGGATTCTTAAACAGTCTGAGTTTCTCCCTGCTTCTCATTAATTGACCTGAAGATTCAAAGACAATATTACAATGTTTCTTACCTGTTGGATGGAGTTCCAGTATAACCATAATAACTCCATTGGCTTCTGTGGTTTGTATGTGTCTGTTCACCTTGAATATTAAGTCATTAATGGAAAGCTTTGATCACCCTTTTTTGACAAGATAGTGTATCTCATTGCAAATTTCTGCCTTTTCATATGTATTTCCCATTCTGTATTTTTTAGAATAATTTGAACTGATCTACTGATCTTAGTAATGAATTTCTGTTAACTTCATGACACTTAGGCTACTGCAGATGGCTATCCATTTTTTTTTCTCTCTCTCTTTTTTTCTCCCTCCCACTCTTTTATTTTTTTTGTTTCTTTTCCCCCCACATATTTGAATTTTGGTACACAAAACCTCATACAGAAATTACTGTTTTTTTAATTTTAATGTTTATTTTTAGTATTGAATAAAGATGTTTAAAAATAGTGGTCAAAATAATATATACACTTTTGTGCCATACATCACTGCCAGTACACCTGTTATACAGTTATATACCTACTCTACAAACTCTAGGTTTATGTGAAATTATCTTCTCTGTGCTATCAAATAGAAGTATGTATTTAAGATTAATGTTCATCAAAAACACACATGCAATTTTTAAAATCAAATTTTACCTTTTTTTCAACCACGTTTGAGCATGGCATGTCTTGTCATGCCTCTCCACTAATTTTGATTATTCAGTGTAGTATCTTTATAAACAGAAGAGTAAATTATTTAGTCTATGTAATAACTTACGTTAGTGAATGCTATAGTCTGTAGTATGAAGATTATATCCATCCTCCAGATTGATCACTGCAATTTATCATTACACATTTTAGGACAATTTAGCCAACTCCCTATTCACGTGACAGTGCTCTTATCAGAGGAAATTTTGATTTTTTTTTTTTCTTTCAAATAATGGTCTATAAGGCACCATATCAGCTGTTTATTGAAGTTCAGAAATATTTCGTGTACTGTCTTCTCTTTGTCATTAATTATTTATTATTTTATACACTCTCTTCCTCTTCAAAGTTTATATCTAGTATAGACTATCATCTGCATGATAGTTAATGAGCATGTTTCTTTAATGAAACATTTCAATTCTGAGAACAGGTGGTCAGACATTTATTCCACTGACACAAGGAAACTTCTGTCTTGAGTAGAAAATAAATCTCTTGTATACAAAATACAATACCTGCCATCACAAATTGAATGGAAAATGTTCTGAGTATGTGACTTCAACAGAGGCTCTATAGCCAAATTATATTATGTGTATAGCTATTTTGTTTGGTGTTTTTCCTTTTTATTGGCAGTTGCTAAATAAAAGGCATTTCAATTTCCTCTTTCTTTTTTTCCTTTTTTTTTTTTCTTTTTTTTCCTGATTGAGTGGTTAGCTATAAGTCCAATGTCTAAACAGCATCTGGCACTTTTTATGCAGCTATAAAATATTTAAAAATAAGGTGAACCACTTCTGGAAAGCTTGTTACTTGAAACCCCAAGGGAATTCAAGAGTCTATAGCAAGCTTTATTATCTCTTTGCCAGTGCAGCACATCTAGCAATATGAGACTGTCTACTGTGTTAATATCAAGCAGCGGGAGAGAAACAGATGACCCTTTTCACCTGATAGAGCTTCCTGCCCTGACTTTGGCCTAGCAGGTGCTAAAGATTTCCTGATTAAACAAAATTCCAAGCAATTACATTTGAGATACAGAAGGACACCTCATCATTCTGTCACACTTTCTGTGATGGATCAAAACATGACAGATTATGTATGGGCTGGAATATCAATTTCAGAAGGAGTTAGGCCATTTGAAATCTGAACTGCACAAGGCCAGTCATTCACTGGTACTTAAAAGACAGAAGTGACAATGACCAAACCCTTTGATTGTTTACTGTTGTGAAAATGGGTGAGGCAGACACTTGCAGTGGGGGAAGAAAATGATGGATCAAGAAACACAGAAATACAAAGCATTGTATGCTTTCTGCCACAGCAGCAGGTGTTTGGGCTGACAAGAGAACGATAAAGATTCCCCTCTCAGGCAAAATGAACCTAGGTAATGTGTCTCTAAAACAGTGCATTCAGCATTATCAGGGTGGTGCCCACTGAGAAAAGTTCTTAGATGTAACAGCACAGAAAGGCAATGTTTTGATTTAATAAACTGTTTATTTCTGTTTGGAAAGAGCACAAGCCTGATGCTCAGCTGGAGTAAACAGGCATGCCTCCATTGAACCAGTGTTTAGGGATTTATCAATGCTATAGATACTTGTGTGCTTTTATAATATATCTCTGTTATTTTTGCTTTTCCAGCTTTTGCCTTCTGGTCTTTGCAGTTTTGCTTGTTTCAGAACAGGTTGCCATGTCCCTTTTATCTCTGATGGGAAAGTGAGGCTACCCCTGACAAAGATGGCAATCCCTAAGGCTTAAATAGTTATCTTCTCCTCTGTGATTCTTTCAGAGTCTTTGAACTGAGATAACTGTAGCACTGGCACAGAAAGCAGGTTGCAGCTATCCATATATGTTAGTGTATATGACACTTTCAGGGAGATGACAGAATTTCAGATTCACTGAATACAGAGCTGCCCTGAGGAGGAAAGGAAAGGGTCTGGAGACAACTAGCCCGATGTGTATCATCTGTATTGTATCCTCCACATTATACCTTTGGAAAGCTTTGGGCCTAGATATCCCCCTTGGAAACTCTTATCGTACCACTGAGCTATAGACTTCATCTTTTGGCTGATAGGAATATGGTAAATTAGTTTTTAAGCCTTGCATATAAAATAAAATCTGAAGTTCTCTCATTTAGTCTTACAGCCAATAGAGGAAAGGGAAGAAATCATTTAAGGTCAGAAAATTGAAGATTCTTATTTATTTTTCTAATATGCTCTCAGGTATACTATAAAGGCATTAAAAGCACTGGTTAGGAGCTTAGGGTATGCATTCATTTATCCCCTGTGTTCTTTCTAATGTACCTCTTTACAGGAAAAACCTCATCACTGAAGTCATTATGACACTTCACTGTAGACAAGGGAAGTGATTCTGAGGTTTATTAACCCCTTGAGTAACCTAATGGCATATGGCATATCCTGTATAAAATGGACATTTTAAAAAGAGAAAGTTGTGGCTTTCCCTTGAGAAACACTCTATTTCACTATCATCTTTGTGAGGAAAGGTTCACGATCATGATAACTTATATATGTACACATGGGGATAACGCTCAGCAATTTATTTAGCTCAATTTTTTGTTTATAGTGGTATACAGTGAAAAATCATACAGTCAGCAGCTATGTCATTCCTTTGTGTATGGGTGCACACAAACAAGAAGGGGACAAAAAGGAGAGATAGCTCAAGATGCCATCAGAATAACAATTCTGTTGCCTACTGAGAAAATATGAAGCAGTAATGAGTAAATACCCAAGTGCATTTGTGTCTGCTATTTATGTGAATGCTTTGTTTTGTTGTGTTTATGTTTGGAGGAACAGAAAGAAAGGAGAGAGAAGAGAGGAAAGGTACGTGGAAAAGTAAGGTTGTGCTGCATGCCTATAGTTTAGCTCTCTTCATCAGAAAAAAACACATAAAGAATATTTGTAGGGTTATTTGTGTGTGTGCATGCATATAAAATGTACTTTAAAAGTTTTATAAAACACTTCTAAATGTTTATAAAGCATCTAAATTTATGTTTGTAAAATATCGTATGTATATACTTTTCTTCTCCTTTTGAGAGCTAAATGCTCAAATTAAAGAAAAAAACAACTTATAGCAAATATGATTTTAAACACTTATGAGATTATATTCTTCCTTTACTTGCATATATTCAAAACATGTATTTTATTTTTTTATTTCTGCCGTGGAATATAGAGCGCCCATCTCCTACAGTAATGAAATTGATCCTTTTTTGTAAATGACTTTGATATCGAGGAAGGTGAATCACATTTGTTTTATAGGTATTGAATGCTATCCTTTTCAAAATCCTTGCAAATCCACTAAGAACATCTTCTTATTGAACACTACATGAAGAAATCTACATATTGGGGAGAACTGTCAGTTTACTGAAGAAAATTAATGGACTATAGACTTGTGACATTATGCTACTGCAGGATGGGTCTCTTGGAGACCTATCCAATAAGGCGAGGTTGGATGGGGCCTTGGGCAGCCTGGTCTAGCATTAGATATGGAGGCCGGCGGCCCGGCCTGCAGCAGTAGGTTGGATCTTGATGATCCTTGAAGTTCCTTCCAACCCAAGTAATTCTATGATTCTATGATAAGTGTGTTCTGTAAATACTGTTGTTCATGCATTTTTATGTTTGAGATTAAAAACCTTGAAAATTGTTTTATCTGCTTTCTACAAGTATCTGAGACACTTCTCTAATTTTTTTTTTTTTCCAAGAGACATCTGGGAAACACATGAAGCTTATTCAAGTCTTTGAAATTATTCACAGAAGCCACTTATTTTTTCTTTTACAGAAATACAGAAAATCATAGAATCTCCCCCCTTTCTTATTTTGATTGCTTTCTTTCTTCTATTATTGTTCCCCTGTTGCAGTGTTTTTGAGCTGCTATGAAATATAAAGCTATTTTTATCACAAAAGAATATGCATAATGATATGAAACATATTTCAATTTATTTAGCCTTTTCTGGAATGAAGTCCAATTATAATTGTTAAAGTATACCTTAGATGATATTATTCTTCCATGGAACTTTCAAGATATGCTTTATGATAAAATCTCATTTAAATATTTTATCTTGGATTTTTCTGATTTAAACACTCTTTAAAATAGATACACTGCTATCAGTCATTGCTATGTAGTTACCATATATATTTATGCTTAGGCTGTCCTTTCTTTTTCTAATAATATTTTCTGTGTAATGAACACTCACTTCTTCATGAAAATAGACTCTAGGTTTTCTTGATTGTCTCTGGTTAAAACAGCAACCATGGTCCTGGCTGCTGACTCAAGGTGGTCCCACTGGAAGGCAGGGCTCAGACTTCTGGCCACATCCATCAGCACTGGCATCAGGGCTCCATGAGAGGGGAAAGTGCTCTTTCCCTTGTTCAGCAGGTGGCAGGAGAGCATTTCTTCACTTGGTAATCATGAAGTAATTACTGCAGTAATACCTCAAGCTGCCTTTAGGCTGGACAGTAATACCCTGGATACCTTTTATTTCATCTGAATTCCTTGGTGCATTTTATAGCATACATTAATTGTGCTCTCCGGTTTTGGGAAGTAAATGGACAAATGAGATGGATGTTGTACATGGTAATTGTGTAGCTAAATCACCTTGTTTTGAAAATGGTTGTCTTCCAATCTTTTTATTTGAATAATCATATGACACACATACTTTCTATCTCACTCATCTTTAAAAAATAGATAATCTCCACTTGTCAGTCTCTAGCTATATAACTTAAGATTTGTTCTAAATACTTCCAGGTAAAAAATGTAGCTTATTTCTGCTGGCTGGGATTGCTTTTCCTACCACAGCTAACATTTTTTACTTACCTGGAGATACCTCAGCTTTTTAATGCATACATTAATTTTGTCAGGCAGTTTTAAAATCTTGCCTTAGACATCTTCCAGTCTCAGACTCCATCCTCTCATAACTGGAGACAGTTACACACAAAAGCAGTAAGAAACTGATGGAGTAGCAGCTCAAAAATGCCGTGATGGACACAATGATATTTGGATGTTAGTGGGTTAGAAGGCAATCAAGTCAGATAAGAAAAGTGGTGTAAAGACTGCAAAGGATAGTAATTAAGAAGAATTCTCCTTTTAGCAATTTAGATTTACTTGAGACATGTCGTAGGACAGATAGGGTTAACATTTGTCATGGTTTTGTGATTTTTGGTTATCGCTATTCCACATCACAACATCATGTAGTGCACTGGGAGTTTAACTGTTAATGCTCAAGTTCTGGGTACCTGCCTGGAAGAGAAGAACTACATTCCCCAAGGGGCTTTACAGTCAGAGAAGAGATATAACTCCTGGCAAGGTCATCTGATGCACTTTTCTTTGTCAGCTCTTCTTCACCTCCCTGCTGCTCAACCAGACTGCACATCTCACCTCAGTGTTATGATGAGGCCGATCCACCTTTTGGACATTCTCTCATTATATTATTTCATTTATTAGCTTCAATTCTAATTACATTAAATTAGAGTGTGTTATCTTGCATTCCAATACTATATTTAGTAAATTAGTTTGTTTCTCCTCAGATCGTTGCTGCTGATTTTAATTATTTTTGGGTTCCCTGTTTCCCTTTTCCGGGGCTGCAGATTTTGTGAAATCCCTCCACCCTGCTAGTCACAGAACTGGCCAAACCATCCCATAAACCGTTGACAACAATGCTCAGACAGTCACTTGTGATTAACTGTTGGAAGAATAATCTTCATTTTCCAAAACTCATCTAAGATTTTGAGTCATTTTGGTTGAAACACAAATAGAGAATTTTTAGCAAGTTCATTCTGAATGTTCTCAGAACATTCATTCAAATGAATGTTCATTTGTTCTCCCTATGTGCTAAGTATTCCTCTTTTGTTCATAGATTTATTTTCTTGTATATTCATGGAAAAAAGAATGTAGGTATCCCACTGTTTTCTGTGTTTTGTCTTGTTCTTTTGTCATGCTGGACTGCTTGATTTACGTTATACATTCTCTACCACATATTAAAAGCTGCTCTGAGCAAATGTTGTTCACTGTCACAGTAATAACAAAGCCAACCAATATTAAACCTAGGATGTAACAGGTGTAAAATCAATCACTGTCCTTAAAGGAATGTAGCAATATCTTCCTGTTTCATTTATCGTAGGAAAAAGGTCTGGTAGGTATGTCCTATCCTCTTTCAGATTCATGACTGTGTATTGAAAAAACTACTAGGAATTTGTTATTCTCTTCTACAGAGACAGCACAGAACCTTTTTCTGGGATATGACACCATCCTTAGGAATTTCTTATTCATGCAGGTTGTTTCAAATACATTCTTCTTTTTAAGAATTGTCCTCCTTCCTCCAGAGCATCTGTCACCATATAATGATGGAGGCAGGTTGTCACCCATACCTTATTTTTCTTTAGCTTTCTTCACACTCATTTTCTTCTGAAGAGCTCTATTAAGTTCTATTGCCTGCTCTCCTTGACAGTCTGGAGTTTGAGAGGGGTCTCTATTGGGACCCATCCTGTTTAGTATCTTTACTCTCTGGATGAGGGGATTGAGTATAACCCTCAGTGAGTTTGCAAATGACACCAAACTGGGAGGAAGTGCCTAGCCTTAGAGGTAGGAAGTCCTTTTAGACGGTGCTGGAGAGGCTGGATTGCTGGTCTGAGGCCAGTGGAATGAAGTTCAACAAGACCCGGTGCGCTTTGGTGGCAACAACCGCATGCAGTGCTACAGGCTTGGGGCAGAGTGGCTGGAAGATTGTATAGTGGAAAGGGACCTGAGGGTGTTGGCCAATGTTTGGATGGACATGAGCCAGCAGTGTGCCCAGGCTGCCAAGAAGGCCAATGGTATCTTGGCTTGTATCAGAAATAGCACGGCCGGCAGGAGCAGGAAGGTGATCATCACCTTACTTTGCCCTGGTGAGGTCACACTGTGGGTACTGTGCTCAGTTTTGGGCCTCTTAGTGCAAGAGAGTCACTCAGGCCCTGGAGCATGTCCAGAGAAGGTCAGCAAAGCGGTGAGCATACTGGAGCACAAGTGCTATAAGGAGCAGCTGAGGGAACTGGGATTGTTTTGTCTGGAGAAGAGGAGGCTCGGGGGAGACATTATTGTCCTCTCCAACTACCTAAAAGGAGGTTGTAGTGAGGTGAGCATCAGCTTCTTCTCCCAGGTAACAGTGATAGGATAAAAAGGAATGGCTTTAAGTTGAGCTATGGAGGGCTCAGCTTGGATAGTAGGAAAAACTTCTATAAATGAATGCTCAGGCATTGGAATGGGCTGCCCAGAGAGGTGTTTGAGTCACTTTCCCTGGAGGTGTTCAAGAAACATGTAGGCGTGGTACTAAGAAACTGAGTTCAGTGGGCAAAATTGGTGGTAGGTGAACAGGTGGTCTTTTCCAACATTAATGATTCTATGATTTCATGATTCTGCAGGGGTTCTTGTTCCTTGGTATGTTTCAGTAAGTGATGTGGATCATCCACACCCATCTGTCAGTATTGTTACTGTGTGCGTGTGAATTATCTGTACTGAAAATACAAATGCTGTGGTAGTACATCACGATTTAAGAATTAAGGCATTGTTGCAGTATATGTAGTTGTCCCACAGTTCCTCTTCTGTAGTGAAGATGCGATGTCTGAGGACACTGAAGAAGAATTGTAGGTTCAAAACAATTTTCAATTATTTCACAATATGAGTTTATTAAATTGTGTGTCTTTTCACTTCATGTAGCCATGTGTTTATTTTTTGTCACCTTCCTAAAATTCCTGTCTTCCTTGCCTGGCATATGCATGCCATAGTGTCTAAAACGCACTAACGATGAGTCATAGTAGTTATTCTGTATTTCTCTCTTCGTATTTCCTGCCTAAGTAATAACTAATGCATTAGCCTATTTCAAGCTTGCAGGATTTCTTTTCATGATTTTTAAGCATTTTTTTTTTTTTTTATAAAAAATTAGCAAAATTTCTTTGTATATGGTTTTTTATTTGATTTTTGTAAATATAAGATTAGTTTTCACCGTTTTATTAAATCTGCAGAAATTCATATATATAAAAGACTTACTACTGGAACCAGAGTTTCAGAACAATCTTTAATTAAAAATGCAGACCTTAATTATTCCTCTACTTTTATCAGAGTTTAGCATTTAAACTGCTTTTGTGATCCAGAAAGGTTTCCAGTAGCAGTAGAAGCCATGTCTCTACTGAAATTACAGATGAAAACTTACCTAAGCAGAATATGCATCATCTGCGGCAGTTTTTGAAGTCATAGCTGTAGATTTAAAATATTTTTTTTTAGGGTTGCTGGTGGTTCGTGGGTGTTTATTTGTTAGTTAATTTGTTTTTCAAAATGTGAAAGTATTATATGAACTTCTACGATAGGGATAAAAAATATCCTTTATATTTAAGAATAAATAGATCTGATTTAGTCTTCCAGAACTAATTTCTGGAAATTTCTGAAATACTAGAACAAGTGGCTAAGGCATAAAGAGGGATAAGCTGGTCTATCAGTCCTTAATTTACTGCTAAGCTTGATAGATTATTTTAGTGTTTCAGTTAGCTGCAACTAATAATGAAAAAGAAAGTCTATTATGAAGACAAGAAAACCCACAGTGCTTTGTTTTCTGGTAGGCTCCTGGCTAGTACTTAGTACTTGGCTAGACAATAGCTGAAGTGACAACTGCCAGTTCATTTTATTGTTTTACCATTCCATACAGCTAGCTGGAAATATTCTGACTGTTGTTACTTTCCTGACAGGTGTATTCCTCACATCCTTGAGCCTTACATCCCTAAACCTCTAGGTGAGGACTGGGACGGTAAATCACCCCCCACTGTAAGGGCAGAGCAGGTCTGAGTCCACCTCATGAGACTGAATGTGTACAAGTCTATGGGGCCAGACGGCATGTATGCCAGGGTTCTGAAGGAGCTGGCTGAGGTGGTTGCCGAGGCACTCTCCATCATATTTGAAAAGTCATGGCTGTCAGGTGAGGTCCTGGGTGACCCTGACTTCCTAGAGGAAGGGTCACATCATTCCCATTTACAAGAAAGAGAGCAAGGAGGACCCGGGGATCTACAGGCTGGTGAATCTCACCTCTGTGCCTGGGAAGATCATGTGACAGCATTGGTAGACAAGGGAAAGGCAACTGGTGTCATTTACCTGGACTCGAGCAAGGCCTCTGACATGGTCCCCCACTGCATCCTTATCTCCAAATTGGAGGGATGTGGATTTGATGGATGGAGCACTCGATGGATAAGAAATTGGTTGAAAGGCCACAGGCAGAGGGTGGTCATCAGTGGCTCAATGTCCAGGTGGAGGTTGGTAACGAGAGGCATCTGTCTTGGGACTGGTGCTCTTTAATATCTTTATCAGTGACATCGATGACAAATGCACCCTCAGCAAGTTTGCTGACAACAACAAGCTGAGTGGTGTGGTTGACATGGTGGAAGGAAGGAATGCCATTCAGAGGGACATCAACAGGCTTGAAAGGTGGGCCTGGGTGGACATAATGAGGTTCAACACAGCAAAATGCAACATTTTGCACTTGGGCTGGAGGAATCCCAGGCATCCATATAGACTGGAAGGAGCAGCCCTTGAGAGCAGCCCTGCAGAGAAGGACCTGGGGGTCTAGGTAGATGAAAAGCTTAACATGAGCCAGCAGTGTGCTCTTGTAGCTTGGAAAGCAAATGGTATCCTGGGCTCCATCAAAAGAGGGATGGGCAGCAGGGGCACAGAGGTGATTGTGCCCCTAATCTACTCTTGTGAGGCCCCCTCTGGTGTACTGCATCCAGATCTGGAGCCCCCAGTACAAGAAAGACAGAGAGCTGTTGGAGAGGGTCCAGAGGAGGGCCACGAAGATAATCAGAGGGCTGGAGCAAAGAAGGCTGCGGGGTGACCTCATTATAGCCTTTCAGTACCTGAAGGGAGCCTACAAACAGGAAGGGAATCAACTCTTTTAAAGGGTAGATTACAGCAGGACAAGGGGAAATGGTTGGATGTCAGGGGTAAGTTCTTTACAGAGAGAGTGGTGAGGTGCTGGAACAGGCTGCCCAGAGAGGTTGTGGATGCTCCGTCCCTGGAGGTGTTCAAGGCCAGATTGAATGGGGCCCTGGGCAGCCTGGTTTAAAACTATTAAATGTGGAGGTTGGTGGCCCTGCATGTATCAGGGGGGGTTGGAGCTTGATGATCCTTGAGGTACCTTCCGACTATTCCGACTATTCCGGCTATTCTGTGATTCTGTGAGTTCTGAACAGATTTTACTATTATTCTTCTGAAGAAAGAGCCTTTAGCTATGTGTTAAGAGTTACTTTTTGTCCTGTGTGCATAAAATTTCTCCACTCTCTCCTCCTCTGTCCATACATCAATGTCCCTGTTATAATGTTGAAAAGATATTTAGTTTCTGTTATTCTGGGGTTGTCCTGTTGTCCTATTGCATGGTTGCCTAAAAATTACAGCTTCTGTTTTTTCTGTTTTTCTTTCCTTTCCCTCCAAAATAAGAATGCTTTGAAGCACAGCTAGTAGTATGATCCAAAGTTTGGTTCCTGAAGTCAGACAACACAGAAATTGAATTTGTGAACGTGGATCAATTACGATGCTAAACAATGTTGCTAACATTAATATCCAATTAATTGAGAATATTCTTTCAGTGCTCATGATTCACTCTGTTAGAAAAAGGAAATAGTCCCTAGTGACAAGTTGGAATTAGTCACAGCAGTTACAAGCAGTACTAAGATTAGCAAAGGTTTAGTATTTAAAGCATTGAATTGGTCCCTCTGTACATATTGAAGCCTCTCATAAAATTATTAATAGTGGCAAAAATATGTATAAAGATATACTTCTGCATATATGGAAACCAACAAAAAAGATTGCCAAGAAAAAGAAAATATTTCTAGAAGGAAGTAAGGTAACAAAAATGGAAAATAAACCAGCAAATACCTGGACCAGAATTAGAATCTGGATGAGATTAAATATTACTTTTAGTGATGCACATTTATTTGGATAAGCTTTGCTGATTTAATTCTACAAGACAGAGTGTTTAGTAATTCGTGTACAGTTTCTTGTATAATTTCAGTACAAAGTAGTCTTTACTGTCATAAGTACATAACACTCATGAATTGTGAGCGGTGACATTTTCAAAAACCACGGCAAAATTCATCCAGATAGAGATAATTTCACTTATAATCTTTCAAAAATTAAACTGCTTTCAGGCTACTGTCATACCAATATCTTTAGTGTAAGAAGAAAGAGATAGGACTTCTCTTAATTGTTTCAGTAACTGCTCAAAAATGTACTATTATCTTTATGTTATATTGTATAAACTTATTAGCTAGCCCTCATAATGGGCTGGAAAGAGATTTTTTTTCATATTTGTTCCCAAAAACTTGGAATGTGCAGGTAGTTTGAGGTCTTCTTTCTATTATCCTGAAGCCTAGATTCAAAAAGTAAGGATGAAACACACTGTATGTGTATGGAACTTATGTGATGCATTCACATATTTCTACGGTTTCTGTAATTATGGAAGATGGAGAGTTTTATTGGATGTAAAGCAGCTATCACTTTTTCTAGTAACTGATTGTCTAACTTGAAGTGTATCAGAATATCTCATTGGAATAGTGTTGCACAATTAGTAATTAGCAATCTCATAAACTGTAGTAGACTACTTTGAATTTTAATACGGTGGAGCTGTGAAGGATGTCCCTCTTGCTACTTTTGTGTCTTTATTACAGTGATCTTGCCTGGCAGATCACATAGTGTATCCTTGTCACATATCTGAAGTGCTATGTGACTTGTATTCATTTGTATCTTCCCTATTGATAATTAAACTAAAAATAACATCTCAGTTTCATAACAGCTTTGCAGTTTTAATATCCAACTTTTCTTCTTCTCTGTCCCTATTCAGAGCAACTCAAAGCCCTGAGGAAAAATAAACAATCACAGCCTTTGTAGGACTGATTTTTATTTGGAAACTGTCAGAACACAAAATACTGCCTGTGCTGTTATAATGATCCATGCAGGAGGAAGCAGATCTTGGCTCCAGGGAAGACCGACCTATTTAACAGAAAGATTGGCTTGCCCAAGGAAGCCATTTTTTAAGCAGATTGAGGCTGCTGTGATCTGCAGGGATTTGTGTGTTTGAACTAATAAGTTTTCACCATACTCATGATCCTTTCCTGCAGACTGTTTTGTTTTAATTCCAGCAAAATCAAGGAAAGTCCCCCAACAGTATCTGTTGTTGACCTGCTGGGTCTATGGCCCCAGGTAGCCAAACACTTCAAACTACTCATTTTAAAATATATTGCTGATAGCTTGGATGTGAGGAGAAAACTTAAAACTTTTGAGGTTTGAGAGACAAAAGGATAACAGTAAAGATGAAACACCAGTTAGAATTTTTCATTCTATTTAGAGTCACGGAGTAATTGCAACCTAGCCAAATTTATGTAATGAAAATAATTTGTCTCTACAGCAGACAGCTGCTGTCTTCATGCTCCTATGGTGGTGCCATTTGTGTCACAAATGTCCAGTTATGGTGTTCTTGGGCTCCACTAAATTTACTTTGAATATCAATGAATATACTGCATTTCTGTACTAGCCAATCTAGACTATATTATCTTTCCTTCCTCTTGAACAAAAAGGAACTTTAAAGACACAAACGAAGACAGGAATATGGTCCTCTGGTAGCAAAACAAAAACAATGATTAATAAAACACTTCTCATCAGGCAACCCCTTAAAATTATGTACACTATTTCTGTTTCCTAGCTGATACACAGCACTATCATGGTGAGTCCTAAATTATTTCATTAAACTTTCCACACTCTCTATTCAAACTTTAAAAAATTAATTACCAGTTCCTCATTCTGTCCACTAGTAAAAACCTACATAAATTACATGAAAACACTTCTCAAGTTTTGACTTATTTTTTTAGAGTTCTGTTATTATAAAATACTCTAAGAAAATTACTGTGTTTAAGTAATTATATGACTTCTTTCCATAGTGAATACATGGAAATGTTAAAAACTACTTGTTTAAAAACAAAAAAGAAAATCTATTTTAAAATTGCATGTCTATGCTGTGGAGAAAGAAACTTTCTGCGTATGTGAGTTCACTTAGGAATGTTAGTAGTTTTCTGACCCAACGAATAGGTAGGGTACAGTGTATTAGATGTCAAACGGAAAAAAAAAAAACAACAGTGGTGTATTTTTTTCAGTTTTCCTGTCCCCAGTAGACTGCTTCCTATTTGTGTCATAAAAACAAATAATTACCAATCTTGCAGATGTATTTTGTAGCAATCTATGAGAGCTGCTCCAAAAGTAACGCTTCCTATTTTATTGCGTTGGACCTTGGTTTTAGAAGTTGATAGGGGCAAAGAAAAGCCATACTTGCAAGCAAAGCAAAACAAAGAATTCGTTCACTATTTCCCATTGACAGACAGATGCTCAGCCATTTCTAGGAAAGCAGGGTTCACTGCACATAACAGTTTCTTTGTAAGACAAATGCCATTAGCCCAAATGTTCCCCACCCTTCTTTATTTTATGAGCATGACATCATACAGTACAGGACATCCCTTTTCTCAGGTGGGCCAACTATCCTCTCCGTGTTCCTTGGAGCAGGAGATTCCTTGGCTCTGTGCAGCACTGTTCTGCAACCACTACAACATCAGTGTGTGATCAAAACTATTCTCATCAAAAACCCAAACACAGCATCATACAAGCTACTGTGAAGAAAATTAGATCTATCCCAGCCAAAATCAAGTCAATGCATATGTTAAAGGGTGAATTAAAGTTACTGTGAACTTTGAGACAGAATTTGCTCAAGTTCAGCTTTAGAAACAGAATACCAGTGAAGTATGACATGGCCCCAAATACTATATGTTAGCAAGAGAAGGCCTGTGTAAGCCTAAATTTTATTTTCTGTGTCCTATGGGGCAGGCTGAACAACAGCTGAACATGTGTAGGAGGGATGGAGGACAGCTGGTCTGAGAATGCTTCTAAAATATATTTGCTTCCTTATGGCAAAGACCAACATAATTCAGACCATGAGAAAAACTGGATGATTAGCCATTGCCACCTTAAATTGCAGGTACATATTGGAGGCTTCAAATCTTACCTCAGTGAAAATGCTGCTACAAAATTTTGTGGACTATTTTTTTTTTTTTTTTCTATTCTACATGGGATGTATGAGGCTGCAATATTTTCTTAAGCATTGCTCATCATTACTCTTACATTCCTTATTTTGTACTGTATTGTGTTAGTGTATGAAAACAAGAAAGGTATTATGCCTGCAACTTGTTTTTACAAATGACAGTAATGAGTGACAATATTGTCAATATTCAGCACATTGGTTTTAATGGTGTATGGGACTAGTTTTCTTTCTCATGCTGTGTGGAGCTCTAGTATTAGTGCAACAACAGAAATCTGACCTTTCTTTGACAGACTTGGGGCTTCATTTCACAGAATCACGGAATTATCAAGGTTGGAAATGACCTAAAAGATCATCCAGTCCAACCATTACCAATACTTCCCAGCTAAACCATATTCCTCAACACAACATCCAAACGTTTCTTGAACACTCCCATGGTCGGTGACTCCACCACCTCCCTGGGCAGTGCATTCCAGTGCCTGATCACCCTTTCCGAGAAGTAATATTTCCTAATGTCCAGCCTGAATCTCCCCTGGCGCAGCTTAAATCCATTCCCTCTAGTTCTATTACTAATTATACGAGAGAAGAGGCCGACCCCCAGCTCACTACAACCTCCCTTCAGGAAGTTATAGAGAGCAATGAGGTCTCCACTGAGCCTCTTTTCCAGGCTGAACAATCCCAGCTCCCTCAGCCGCTCCTCATAAGGCCTATGCTCCAGGCCCCTCACCAGCTTCGTAGCCCTCCTCTGAACACGTTCCAGGGCCTCAATGTCTTTCTTGCAGTGAGGGGCCCAAAACTGAACACAGTACTCGAGGTGCGGCCTCACCAGTGCAGAGTATAGGTGGACAATGACCTCCCTGTTCCTGCTAGTAACACTGTTTTTGATGCAAGCCAAAATGCCGTTGGCCTTCTTGGCCATCCGGGCACACTGTTGGCTCATGTTCAGCCGAGCATCAATCAGTACCCCCAGGTCCGTTTCCTCCACACAGTCCTCCAGCCACTCCGCCCCAAGCCTATAGCGCTGCCTGGGGTTGTTGTGGCCAAAGTGCAGGACCTGGCATTTGGTCTTGTTAAACCTCATCCTGTTGGCTTCGGCCCAGCTCTCCAGCCTATCCAGATCCCTCTGTAGGGCCTCGCTACCCTCCCTGCCAATTTGGTGTCATCTGCAAACTTACTGAGGGTGCACTCAATGCCCTCGTCCAAGTTATCAATAAAGATGTTGAAAAGGACAGGCCCCAGTACCGACCCCTGGGGGACTCCACTTGTGACTGGTCTCCAACTGGATTTGACTCCATTTACCATCACTCTCTGGGCCCGGCCCTCCAGCCAGCTCCTTACCCAGCCGAGAGTGTACCCATCCAAGCCACGGGCTGCCAGCTTTTGCAGGAGGATAGCATGGGAGACAGTGTCAAAGGCTTTGCTGAAGTCTAAGTAGACCACATCAACAGCCTTCCCTTCATCCAGCAGACGGGTCACAGGATCGTAGAAGGAGATCAGATTGGTCAAGCAGGACCTGCCCTTCACGAACCCATGCTGGCTAGGTCTGATCTCCTGGTCATCCCACACCCGCCGCGTGATCTCCCTCAAGATAATCCGTTCCATTACCTTTCCTGGCACTGAGGTCAGGCTAACAGGCTGTGTAGGCCTGTAGGCACAGATCCTCCTTACAACCTTTCTTGTAAATGGGAGTCATGTTGGCAAGCCTCCAGTCTTCCGGGACCACACCCATTAACAAGGAGTGCTGAAAGATAATGGAAAGAGTCTCAGCGATCACCTCCGCCAGTTCCTTTAGCACTCTCGGGTGAATCTCATCCGGAAGCATGGACTTGTGACAGTCCAGTTGGAGCAGTGATTCCCTGACCACTTCTTCAAGAATCACAGGGGGTTCAGTCTGCTTCCCAGCTGAGACTACCAAGTCAGAGCGTGGGGAGCCCTGGGAATAACCAAGATGACTTTTAAAGACAGATGTAAAGAAGGCATTCAGAACCTCTGCCTTTTCCTTATCCTCTGTGATCACATTCCCAGCCTCATCCAGTAAAGAATGGAGATTCCCCTTTGTCCTCCTCTTACAGTTGATGTATTTGTAAAAGAGTTTCTTGTTTGTTTTTACCCCAGCGGCCAGCTTAGATTCAAGCTGGTCTTTTGCCTCTCTGATTTTCCCTCTACATATCTTAACAGCCTCTTTGTAGTCGTACTGAGTTGCTCTTCCCTCCTTCCGCAGGTGGTAGATTCTTTTTCTCCCGCAACCTTAAGAACAGCTCCCTATTCATCCACGCATTTGCACGTAGTATAAGTGAGAATTTCTGATGAGCTGGTTGTATGTTCATAAGCTCAGGTGTAACTTAGAAATAAATACAAGGCAGCTCAATGTGATGTGATCTACTGTTGGGGAGAATGGAAGATCCTTTATCTCTTCATAAGGTAGAAAGGGAAACTCAATCTTGAATTCAAAAAAACAAATGGTTACTAAAATTACACTGCACTAACACTTTTGAGTATGCTATTAAAAGAATATAGTGATATCTTTTACATAATGTAGAAGTGTGCTTTCTTTTTGAGCAGCTTGTAACCTTATAAGTAATTTATATTACGTTTTTAATCTAAAGAAAAAGTACCTACGATGTTTCCAAGGTATATTATTTCAAATAATTATTTGGCTTTTACATAACTTTGAACGCTTGAAGATTTTCCACTTCTAAATACATAGAACATATGTACATTAAACAACTTTTCCCTTTATAAATTTAAAATAATAATTCTAACATCATCCCATCTGAAACTAAAACAGTTATCTGGGCTCCTCTTGTATCTGCCTCTGTTAAGAAAACTAAACATTACATAAGAGCTTTAACTATCTTTTTTTCTACTACAACATATCTCATATGAATAAATATCAGGATTAGATGGATTTAAAATACTTCTTTAAAATATGCATGAAATGTACATATGCACTCAGATATGGGCTCTGCTTTTTGCTCCTAATCCAACCTCCATCTTTGATATCCTCCAGTTACCTTACCTTCTGCCATATGTCACCTTCTAGGTACTCTTTAACTTGACTTTCCTATAGATGTCCACACAAAGAAAGATTGCTCTGGGTTTCTGCTATCAGAGAGGAGAATGGGTTTGACTAATAAGTTTTGATCATGACCAAAACTGCAGTACTTACTTGGGCACTGTGTAGGATTTGACAGTGCTGAAATATATTGGAACATTGTGAGCAGAGAGGACAGAGGTTAAAACATGAATTCAGTGTTTATGAGCTCTGGAAGGATCTCTCCAGGCACTTCCACTGGCTTAAACAAAGAAACACCGCTACATGTGATATCAAAAGAGGCACTGTTAGTTTATTTAGTGCTTTTCAATAATCTGTTTTACTGCACTGAAAAAAATTTTCCTCATGCCATTAAAAAGAGGCTTTAAAGAACAAAATTCCAGTAATTCCAGTAGAAGCATGTCTAGGCTGATGTCAGAAATGTAAATATATCAATCTATATTTATTCTTGTCTGCATTCAGGAATGAAATAACACACAAGAAAGTACTTGCCTGTAACTTCAATTGCTTCAATTGCTGAAATCACTAGCAATGCAAGGAGGAAAATAATAGATGTCTAAAGGGGATTGAACTATGAAAATTGGCTAAAAATAATGAGATACACAAATAATAGTTTTAAGTCAAAATAATGAATAATTCAAAACTTTTGATAACTGATACATGCAAGAACTTTTTGAGTTATTCCTAAGAATATATGCAAGTTTCTGTCTTTGTTGGGACAACTGTAAGGATTTTCTTCCTAAGTGAGTGAACTGAGATGACCAAGATCATCATGTAAAAAACTTGCTCAAAACAGTCAGAATTATTTTATGTTCCAAGCCAATACAAATTTAAAAATTTGAATAATGATGTATATATATACATATGATAATTTGTTTTTGAATTATTTTTTTTCTAAATTACATTGTAACAATTTCTTTTCTATGAAGTTTTATCTCAATTGATTTGAAAATGAGTCAGTGTTCTGGTTTAAACAATTTTTCTCTGAATAAATGTATATGATAATATATTTACCTAAAGACTAATCAGAGAAAGGAGACAATGCAAAATAAGAATGTTTCTGATATTTTAATGATGCAAATAAAATCACTGTGCTGCATACTACATTATTTTTGAAGTAGGTCACTCTAAATATAATGCCTCATATATAATTCCATGGAAATTACAACAGTCACAAAGAGCACAATAAGACTATTCGATAGAGAAAATTTTCAGCTACAAAACACCAGTTTTCTACATTAGCTATACATTTTTGTCAGTGATAAACATGAGCTTTCATGCCATGCTTGTAAAAATCTGCACGGCTGTCTGAAAAATTACTTGTCTTTCAGTCACCACTGCTGAAACGCAACACCTACCACCTCACTGGTGGGTTTTGAATAGCACCAGGGAAAGATACTCCACAGCTTCTCTTGGCACCCTCTTCCAGGGCTCTATCACCTTCAAAACAAAGAATTAAAAAGCTTTAAGATGGAACTTCTGGTTTCTTCTAGTTTGTGCCTATTGCACCTTGTCCTTGGCACTACCTAAAAGAGTCTGGCCCTATCCACTTGACCTCTGCCTTTTGGATACTTTCAAGGATTGATAAAATGCCCTCTCAGACTTCTCTTTTCCAGGCTTAGCAGTCTCAGGTATCTCAGCCTTTCCTCACAAGGGAAATGCTCCTCCAGGTTCTTCATCATCTTTGTAACCCTCCTTTCACTGGATTCTCTCCAGCAGATCCTACCTTTCTTGAACTGGAGAGTCCAGAAGTGGACACAGGATTCCAGATGTGACCTCCACAGGGCAGAGTAGAGGAGGAGGATCACCTTCCTTGACCTGCTGGCCGTGCTTTTTTTAATGCACACCAGGATTCTGCTGACCTTCATGGCCACAGGGGCACACTGCTGGCTCATGGCCAACCTGTTGTCCACCAGGACAGTCAGATCCTTCTCTGCAGAGTTCCTCTCCAGCGGGCCAGACCCTAACTTTACAGATGCATGTAGTTATTTCTTCCCAGGCTTAGGACTCTGCACTTACTCTTGTTGAACTTCATAAGGTTCTTCTCTGCCTAACTCTCCAGCCTGTCCCAGTCTCACTGAATGGCAGCACAATTTTCTGGTGTGTCAGCCACTCTTCCCACTTTGTATCATCCAGGAAACTTGTTGAGGGTGTACTCTATTTCTTCATTCATGTCATTGATGAAGATGAAGAATAACAGTGTTTGGCTCATAACTGAATGATAAGTCCTTTTGATTGTGACTCTTCTCCATATTTAGCAACTTCTGCTTCTACACTATGTACAGAGGCTGGAAAGT
>JAPSGF010000071.1:2146877-2158405 GCA_035772895.1 Perdix hodgsoniae
TTCTTTAGTTTTCGCAGAGGGAGGGAACTTCTCTAAAAAGCTTTGAAGATGTACATATATATTTGATCTGTCATTAAGAAAGCAAGATGTGAAAGACTTCTGAGAAAATAAAGGGGAGGCAAATTGATGAGTATCTTAAAAATCTACAGTACAGTTTGAGAATTATTATAATATTTATATTTTTAATTGCAAATTAATAGAGGTTCTAACAGAGTGTTCTCTGGCACTTTGGTTTCTAAAAGATTTTTCAGGAAGCTATTTGTCTCAACACTGGGTAATGACTGCATGAACCTATTTGTCACTGGGAGTGACAAATAATATCCACCACTAGAGACTTCTTTGCTGTATTTCTTTTGTAAATCACAGAAACAAGAAGGCATATTTGAAATTCCCTGCAGAGTGAACAAAATACTTTCTACTTTTTTTTTTTTAATATGTATTATACTGCGTTAGTTTTATGTAATGCGTACATATGATTGCAAATAAGAAATGCTTGAGACATTTTCCTTCACAGTTGGCATAAGTATGCTCAAAAATCTACTGAGAGTGATCTTTCTGAACCTTAGTTGAAATACTTTGTAGCCAGAGGAATAAAACTCCTATTGCTCTAAAAAATAATCTGACTGCTAGAAGTAATATTACAGTATCTGCAGTAAAGAAATTCTTGAAAAGAAACTTTACAGTAGAGTCAGCATTAAGTCTTAAAGCAGCAATACTTGACTGTGGGTTTTTAAAATTATCCCGCCCTCTGCATAAAGTTCTTAAGTATGTTATATTTAACTTGAATTTGCCTTCACATTTTTTAATTCATGCAATGGAATTTTGTTTGTTAATATTTGTCGCGGGTTAAGCAAGATCTACCTATGCCCGTGACAGGGGGGCAGCTGGCCCAAAAAGGGCCGCTGGCCCAAAAAGGGAAGGGGAAAAGGGAATGGGAAAAGAAAACAGCAGCAGCGATCTAAGGAGGCACACTTATTTACTAAATACTATATCAGAATACAGAATAATACAGTATAATACAATATAATTGTAATTAAGCAAAGGAGAGAGAGAGAGAGAGTCCCAAAAACCGAAAGGCCTACTGTAAGCTCTAGGCGAAATGGCTGGAAGGCACCCCATGCTCCGAGGATCCGAGAGAGTGTGAGATTTCAGTCACGGGAGTGAGATTATATACTGTCCTCGTCCCGTGACTTATCTCATGCCCGTGATGTCCTCTGGGAAACGTAGTCTTCTTCTGCGAGCTGAACCTCTGTGAATTATCCATACTTTACATGATGTTATGATGTGGAATACTGATAGCAAAATTACAAAAGTATTAAACCATGACAATATTTAAAACATTTCTATGCATACAAACAAGACTGTTATGGAATAGCATTTTGTATTTAATGGATCTTGAATACATGAAATTATTATATAATGTGGTTTTGTGTAATTATGACAATGATACTAAATTGCATTAATGGTCATATCCTACTAAAAATACTTGCATATTCTTGCTAGGATACTTTCTTTCATATCATTTTCTGTAGGTTGCCTTACTGGACTAAAGCATCTTCAGCATGTAAAATACACTAAATTGCCTCTTTGAGTGTGCTTTGGATTTATCTATTTATTTTTGAGAAATACATTTTGCATCATTTAAAGCTAATGGAAAATCAAATAAAATAGTGAAAACGAAGCTCATTTGTAAATCCACACTGAATGAGAAGTATATCTGTCTTGATGTGATGCACTGCTTTATCTCTTCATTAAATTTTTGGTTGGTATTTAAACACTTGCACTAAATGCTTTCTAAATAGACTTTCATCAAAAAATTGTAACTGCTCATATGATACTGAGAATAAAGTAATGAGCAAGCTGTAGGAGGAAAGCTAGAAATCTGAAATACAATATAAGCTGTCAATATTTTTTTCCATTCATCACAAATAACAAAGTCACAATTGCATATTCAGTATGTCAGAATTGGATGTTAAGTAGAAGTAGTAGAGTTTCCCTGTTGTTCTTTGAATCTATCAGAAATATGTAAAGAAAAGAACTAATTAAAAAAATCAGTGCCTTTTCTCCAGCACTGACTTATGAGGTCATTAATACCTCTTCCCCTAAAATATTCATAATTATCTATTAGACTTCTTGCAAACAGGGAGATTATCATAATACGCCTAGTTCTTATTAGTTGGAAACTTTCATCAGTATTGCAGATTAGTCCATTACTTTGAGCTATAGACACATGAATATAAATCACCAATGCAAATGCTAAGCAAAAGTAAATTCTGTGAGAAAAAGGCTGTGGTGATTGCTTTACTTTCATTATTTCTTCATTCTTTTGCATTATTTGAAGAACTTTTGAAACCTGAAAATGCAATTTCTATTGCTATTGATTTTTGTCCTTTCCCATTTAGAAAGCACTGAGAGACATGGGGATCTATGCAGGTACCTTTCTATGTGGTGAACTAAGAATATGCTTTTATTTTTTCAGTATGTTGTTCCCGCTCCTTGGGACTCTTTCTCACTGTCTGTGCAGTGGTTTACTAGTCTACAAAAGTGTATTAGTTTACACAAATCTTTAATGAACTCCATCACTTTAGTAGATATACTGCCAATATTATGCAGTCTTCCTTGCTTATTGTAGTATGTAATCTGTACAAGATCACTTTACCTGCAATGAAATTACAATTAGGTGAGACAGAATTTCAAGTTCTTGATATAAAAATTAACTTCCATCTAAAAATATTGGTTTTTGTTAGGAGTGAGAAATTATTATACTTTTAAACTGCGTGTATTGTCCAAAAGAAACATTCAGCAACACTTCCAATTGTCTGAACTGCTATTTCTGAATATGTAAATACCAGTGAACAGATATTTTTCATTTTTCATTGGTTGAGCTTGTTGTTGAATTTCATGGACTGAAAAAAAAATCATAGAATTGCTTGGTTTGGAAGGGAGTTCAAAGATTGCCTAGTTCCAACACTTGGAACTGACTTTGGCAATGATGTCACACACTGGGTCAGGTTGCCCAGGACCCCATCCAGCTTGTCCTTGAATGCATCCAGGGATGGGACATACACAGCTTCTCTGGGCAGCCTGTTTTTTGTCTCATCACTGTCTGAATAAAGAATTTCCCCCTAATATATAATTTAAACCCCCTTTCTTTCAGTTTAAAATTGTTACTCCCTTTCCTATCACCATCAGACCATGTAAAAAGTCAGTCTCCATGTGCTTTTTTTGGCTATTTTTAAATACTGAAATGTCACAATGATGTCTTCCTGGAGTCTGTTCTTCTCTGAACTGAACAAACCCAGCCCCCTCAACCTTTCTACATGAGAGAGGAACTCCAGCACTCTGATCATCTTTGTGGACCTCTTGTGGACCTACTTCAGCAGTTCCAAGTCTTCCTTGTTCTGGAGGCCCCAGACCCGAATGTAGTGCTCCATATAGGGCCTCAGAAGGGTAGAGCAGAAGGGGACAGTCACTTCCCTCATCCTGCTGGCTATTCCTCTTTTGGTGGAGCCCAGAATACAGTTGGCCTTCTAGGTTGCAAAAGCACACTGCTGGCTCATGTCAAGTTTCAGTTGTATCAACTGCACCAGTATTTTGAGACAGTCTGTTTTCCTAGAATATCTCATTCACTAGAGTCAGTATGTTGAATTATAAAGAGAAAGTTAATAAAATCATGTTATGAAATAGGAAAGACAGTGGTCAAATCCAGGAAGAAATGAAATGGTGGGATATCTTTCCTCATACATCTGTGAGATATTTTAAAATAGCAACAAATAAAAAAAACTTTCTTGAGAGTATGGATAGCAAGCAGTCTTACAGAAGACTGGGAGGTAAAAAAGGAAGGTGCAGATATGAGAACTTAAAAAAAAAAAAAAAAAAAAAAAAAAAAAACTATTTTTTTCATCTTTAAGGCAGTTTGCTATTGTTGTGGTTCAACCAGCTCAGCACCACACAGGTTTTTACTCACTCCCATCTAGTGGGATAGAGAACTGGAAACAAAATTAAAAAAAAAGAAAAAAAAAGGCTGAGATCAACCCTATTTGCTAATATAGAAAAGGAAAATAGAAATAAAAAAAAAATCAGTGATAACAATACACACATACACACAATGCAATTACTTGCCACTTGTTGACTAGTGCCCAGAAAACAGCATAACGGCCTGTGGTCTGGCATACTTCCAAAGCATAAGATCTCACCACCCAGTGAGTGATGCTCTGCATCCCTGAGAAGCATCTGCTCCCTGCCAACTCCTCACGTCTTTATGATCTTCTGCATGCTGACACGTGGTATAGAATAAACCCTATATGTCTAATTCACGTGATCTATCCTAGATCTGCTCTGCCTCCTGCTGCTGCACCATAAAGGCAGAGATGTTTCCTCACTGAGCAGCCTGACCCGGCCCTGGGCATGCTCCCTTCACTCAACAACAACCAAACCACTGATGTGCTAATAACACTACCTCTGCTGCCAGTTGTTCTGCTTCCATTGCTGCAGCCACTCCTACAGGGCTTTTGCCAGCACCCATTATGGTAGAGCAGTGGCCAGTTTTCTCATTCAGTGATATATAAAGCCAGTTGACTTTCACTTCTCAAATTGTTTGAATACACAGGATTCATAGCAGTTTCTGCAACTTGTCATATAGAGCTCCATACAGCAACCTTCCTCCTCTGATACTTCCTCACAGTGTGACTGGACCCATAAGTGAGCAAGGCACATTTATTTTCATTCTCTGGTAGTTTATTACACTGTGAGGCCTCTTCATCATGCATCACTTTCTCCTCCAGTGACATTCTGAAGTCTTTGCATTTGGGCCACTCTATTATCACTTCCAAGATTCCTGAACAACTGGGATTCCCCATTCAAGCCCATTGTGTGATCAGTGAGACCCACTTACTCCATGTAGCATCAGCTGCATGATATGTAAAGGGGACCCTCCATTGAATATCCAGCACAGTCAGTCAGGGTGCCAAGAGGAGATGTGCTTCAGTACCAGCCACTTCTGAAGCAGCTCAAACATTTTCATTTGCTGCCAATATCTCCTTTATAGTTGGAGTGTAGCAGGTTTCACATCCTCTGCTTGTAAATTTCTTTAATCAAAGTGTGATTTCTAGATTGAATTTAAACAGAGAATGAAATTGTAAAATATGTACTTGAATATCTTTATTCCAAGATCTGCTGTATTTACTGCAGTTTTCATATCTCTTCACTTGTACAGGAGGTGAAGTGGTCAGCAACCTTTGCATTAGGGTTTGTCTCCTTTTTGTTTGTTTTCCCAACTACCATGTTCATGAGTAGCACCCTTTCCAAAAAGCAGCAAGTTGCATGTTCACATGTTGTCAAAAGGAAAGAAATAGATATGCTAAGAGCAAAGATTTGGAGAGTGTTATGGAGCTCAGTCTACTATGACAGGTAACTGGTAGTATAATCTGATGGCCCTAGGAATTTCTTGTGAGGAAAGTAACTACTAGACTGACAAAACTCACAGCAGCAATGACTTAGAAAACCACTGCAGAGTAGGAGAAAGAGATGGTGGTTAACAACAAAAGGAGAAGGGTAAGGTCATGACTGATATTCTAAATTTTTGATTGGAAACTGCAATGTTATATGTTATTTGAGATCACCAATTTCTCCAAAAATGGAAATCCCAGATGGTTATTATTTGCAGACATAGATATCAAATACAATGCTGCAAGTGAGAAAGCACAGTTATTTAAAAAAAAAATTAGTCTTGTAATATATATTCCACAGCAGAGATATAAAATGATGTTAGTGTTAGATGCTGTTTTGTTTGTTTTATTGTTATGTAGAATTAAATGAGGATAGTAATGAACTTGGCCTTTTTCTGTCTACTCATGTGAAATCAGGGAGAAAAATTTATGCTAGCTAAAAAAGACGTATATTCTGAAAACTATTCATCTACAGAGAAGATGAGCTATGCTGACATTCCTTGTTTAATCACCTTTAAAAGGATAAACTGGTTTGAATAGAATAAGGAATTCCATAAAAAGAATCTGCATTTGGTTTCACTGGCACTGACATTGTTTCAAGACTACAAAACCATTTGAACACCACATGGACCTTTGTCAGCCTGATTGGCCTTTGCTCACAGAGACTGATTTCTCTCGGACATTTCATTCCATTCTGGTTCTTTTAGAGACTTGGTTCTTCTGGGTGCAGTGCTGCTATTTTTCCCCTCTTTATTTTTATTTTTGTTGTTTTAATCTGTGATCAGACACAGCTTAAATGCACTTTTCCAGTTTGCAACAGTGGGAATAAACTGAACAACTGAAAAGATCTGTTTCTTTCAGTTAAAAAACAAACAACAACAACAACAGCAACCAAAAAAAAAAAAAAACCAAAAACAAAAAAACCAACCACAAAACAAAAGCCCTGGGTCACAGCAGCAGCACAGTTTAGCACTTTGTGGGTTAGAATGTCTCACTGTTTTAAGGACTCTGTCTAAAAAGAATAGTTGACAACATGGTCAGATTTACATGTGATCTGTAGAGACTGTACTCCAGCACACACAGATGTGTCCATTTGTTCAGAATGCTTGTAGCAGGGACATGTTGCCTTATTACTCTTAGATTCAAGCTCTGTCCTCCCTTGAACAGAAGTGCTCTGTTGTAACCATAGAATCATAGAATCACAAGGTTGGAAAGGACCTACAAGATCATCTAGTCCAACTATTCTCCTATTACCATTACTACCACAAGCTACTAAACTATATCTTGTAGATTCTCATCCAGATGCTTCTTGAACACTGACAGGGATGGTAATTCAACCACCTCCCTGGGCAGGCGATTCCAGTGTCTGACCAACCTCTGAGAGAAAAAGCTTTTCCTTATGTCTAATCTATATCTCCTCTGGTACAACTTGTGTCCATTTCCTCAGGTCCTGTTTGTTGCCTGGGAGAAGAGGCCAAACCCCACAACCTCCCTTCAGGAAGTTGTAGAGTGCAATGAGGTCTTCTCTGAGCTGCCTCTTCTCGAGACTAAACAATCTCAGCTCCCTCAGCCGCTCCTCATAGGACTTGTGCTCCAGACACCTCACCAGTTTTGTTGCCCTTCTCTGGACATGTTTCAGGGCCTCAATGTCTTTCTTGTGTGAGGGGCCCAAAACTGAACACAATACTCGAAGTGTGGCCTCACAAGTGCTGAGTAAAGGGGCATGATTACCTCCTGCTGGCAACACTATGCCACACTGTTTCTAACTCAGGCCAGGAATGGCACTGGCCCTCTTGGCCGCCAGGACACACTGTTGGCTCATGTTCAGCTGAGCATCAACCAACACCCCCAGGTCCCTTTTCCGCTTTACAGTCATCCATCCACTTAGCCCCCAAGCCTCTAGCTCTGCAGGGTCTATTGTGGCAAAAGTGCAGGACCTGGCATTTGGCCTTGCTGAACCTCATCCCACTCACCTCAGCCCAGTGATCCAGCTTATGTAGGTCCCTCTGAAGGGCCTCCCTACCTTCAGGCAGCTACCTCCAAACTTTGTGTCATCTGCATACTTACTGAGGGTACAATCTCCTCATCTAGGTCATCAGTAAAGATAAGTTTATTTATATGTAACACCCACCTTAAATTCATTATACTGACCACACTGACCATACTGATTCATATACTGACTTAAACTGACCAGTATACTTTCATTAACTTGAATAGCACTGTATTTCCCTTAGACTGGCTGAATGTCTACAATCGCAGTGTCTTGACTGTGTGGGTACTAACTGCTGAAAATTAAAGTTTAATATGTGTTCATATACAAGCTTGGAATCTCAGGATCTTTTTTTAATTATGCTGTAAGCTACGATAACTCTAATTGTCATTGCAGAGAAATGTATCAAATAGCTACCCAGGCAGCATGCAGTTTGGAATTTATTAGCTGCTGTTATGATTCTAATTTACTGGCATGGTCTCATTTCACTGAAAGTATAATTGCCATTATTGAATAATCATTTTGATAGGTTATTCCATTTTCTGCCCGGTTTATCTTCTGGTCTTATTTTTAATGTCTCGTTTTCCTTTTTCAGTGTTACAATCTCAATCTGAATTCCCTCTGATTCATTTTCAGTGTTTTCCAGTCTTTGTTTAATGGAACAATCATTGCTTGATAACATCAGTATGTCTTCTGCAATATTATCAAATCGACTGGTATGGCTATACTTAAGCTCACCAATTTCCCTTCTGAGATCCTGCTGTTGCATCATTTTGATTTTATCTTCTGCATTTTTTTTTGTTTGTTTTGTCCCATACAATATGACTTTTTAAAAAGGTAACTGATTTGAATATAAAAGTTCAGTTTCTTGTAGAAATATCCTATGCACTTAATTTCTTCAACTTTTGCTAAAATATGTATGTGAAAATGATAGGTAATTTTTTCAAAAGTTATAGTCATGGGCCACTGAGGGTACTTATAAGACAAATTTTGTCTATCATAATTAACTTGAAAGTGCATCTGCCCTCTGTAATTATATTATGCATACCATATTTAAATACTTTCCTTACTGACATTTCCCAAAGGAAATGGAAATAACTTAAGAGATTGAAAAGAATCTGTTTTTTTATTTTGTAAGTTACATTACGTTTACTTCCATAGTACCTATTGTGCCTTCTTATGCATGTGTGAGTGACTAGACGATACATATGTGCCTGCATGGGAGAAAACATGCGTGCACTTGTGCACACAGACGTACTTGTAATGGCAACAACATCCCAAAGAGGGAAATGAGTAATAATCAAATAGAGATATAGACTTTCATTTAAGAGTCTTTGGAGGGAATCTTTAACATAATTACTTATGAAAAACCTACTTTTTTTTTGGCTAGTTTGTTTCCTCTCATTTGTCCTTGTATTGCAAACCTCTGGCTCATTTTATTCCATACTTTTACTTACCAATATTTTTGAAATAGGATTCAATGAGTGTTTTTTTGTTGTTGTTTGTTTGTTTTTTGTTTGTTTGTTTTGCTTTTGTTTTTCATTTCAGATGGAATTTTACCACCATTACATCTCAAAAAATGCTGGCATTTAGCAGTCAAGATTTGTGGATAATAAACAGCACTTCCCATGATGAGGTCTGATATGTTTAATAAAAAGAAACAAACAAACAAGCAAACAGGGAATGTATGAAATGCTAGGAATCTGGGGGTTATGATCTGGAGAGGAAAAGGAGAATAAAATTGAAAATACACAGTAGGCTCCTATCTAATACATGAGAATGGTTAAGAATGTAAAAGTCAAGATGTAAGGGGTTATTGGTTTTTTTTTTTGTTGTTTTTGTTTTTTTTTGTAGTGTAAGTATGGTCCCATTGCCCTGGCCCTCCAGGCATTTCTGCCTTGTTTGGTTGTTAGGAGTGTCTCTTCAGAAAATGCCAGATTGAGATTGGAGTCAAAACAACAAAAGGACAGTTTGGGAATATGTAACACAGAAGAAATAAATAGTATCATAATCATAATTCCAATGTTTTTATTACTCTCCTAAAAAAGAGTTATTTAAAATATTTTAAAACTTACATCCATTATTCCTTTAGAGTACCTGTGAGATATTGCAACCACATTTCTTATTATTATTATTTTTTTTTTATGATGATACTTCTTTCTATTGACTTCTTGGAAGTCCTGTTTCCTCTATGCCACTGTTCTCTTCATTCTGTGGAGATGATGATTAATTTAGTCATTCAAAGATCATTGCAGTTTGTCTTCTCTGTTTTTTTTCTTCTTGAGGTATGTCTCTGCTGTAAATCATTGTTGTATTGAATGACATATTTATGTGCTGTATTTTGATTGTGAATGATCCTTGTTGTTCTTAAGGAAGCAAAATCGGAGCAAGAAAAAAAATATAATTCACTGTATGAGTGAGAAAAGGAGAATTTTAAAAGCCCTGTTTTAAATTGTCAGTACTGCCTCTCTCCTCACTTACATGGTTAAGAGGATAAAGAACTGTAGGCCTTTTTTCATTCAAAAATTCATACCCCCTATAAAATTATATATGCATAAAACACTGATTCTTTGTATGCTGTGGAAGTCAAGGGCTCTGCAGAAAGTAGCAGTATAGACACTGGCATCCACTCAGGAGTAAAAAGGCCCACTGATAAAAGATAGTCCATCATCTGTTGCAGTATTCTTACTTACCCTCCTAACATTATATACAACAAATGTTTGAAACCAGCAAGTCACTTGGCTGTTAAAATCTTATTGACTCTGCCAACATATAACTTATATTGAGGCGGATTATATGTGTTTACGTTGAAAACATTTCTCAGTGTTCTGTGTCTCACTTCCTATCAACTTTTACTACCATTTGATATGGTAACATAAGCTTAGTATCTCCTGCCAATAACCTAGGCACCTAAACTCCTTCGGTAATAATAAACAAAACCTGCAGTCAATTATATAGGCCCTTGGAGTAAACACACAAAAGCTGAACTGGCTATACACAGATATGAAATGCTGACATTCAAATAATCTCTAACTGGAAACAACCTTTTTTAAATTCTACCTGTAATAAATGCATTAGAACTGTTCTAGACTCTTCTGAAGAGGCACTTTAGAATTTAGTATTAAAAACAGTCATTTACATTGAATCTGAATATTTTCCTAATTCAAATTCTCAGCCCAAACGTAAGACTGAGATATAGGACCTAGTCATTTGGAAAGGCAGCCTTTACTGTGAGTATAAGATGAATAAAAATATCAGATTAATAGGAAAAGATTCTTGGCCATATCCAAAGTACATCTGCTTGGTATAAAGCACCATAGTATAGAGATATTTTAAGCCCAGGTTGATAAGTGTGGTTGTGCCAGGAGAAGTTCTCCTACAGGGCCTATTTGACTGCAATCTGGGGATCTGTGAACTCTGCTGCGTGTTCCGTGTACCTTTAGTTCTGAATTTGAAACTTTATTTTACCTCCTCCTCTTTTCAAAATAACTTTTCTTCTCCTTTCCACATTCTTCAGGGCTGCTAATGGGGGATGGCAGCTGTCACGAGATCTGGTAGCTACAAGATTCTTTTGTCAATGGGAATATTTTCCTGCTGAATTTGACAGCCAGACTGAAATATTTTTATACCATTCTTATGAGCACTGTAATGCTTCTCATGATAAACTAGATAAGACCATTTAAACTGTTAACTCACTTAATTGATTCATCTCTTATTTTTCACTGTGACTTTACAACTTGAGAATAAATTTTCACTTTTACTGGACAGATTTTAACTAGCTCTTATTAAAATGTGTCTATCAAGAGGATGCAGAATGTTGCACTAAATCAGTATGACATCCTTCCCGAAAGCTAGCATCTGACATGCTATCATAAGGACAAAACTAGATGTAACATTATGGATGAATAGCTGCAAAGGAGCTGGTAGATCAGGATCACAACAGGGACAGCTACCTATATCTGAGGCTAGTCTGCCCTTGTTTTCTTTGTGTGTGTGTTTTGTTTTATTTTGTTTTGTTTTTGTATTTTGCACTCTTTTTTTTTTCATCCCCCCCCCCCCCCCCCCCCCCCCCCCCCCCCCCCCCCCCCCCC
>JAPSGF010000071.1:2158505-2210935 GCA_035772895.1 Perdix hodgsoniae
CCCCCCCCCCCCCCCCCCCCCCCCCCCCCCGATTTAACAGAGTCTAGGCTGAAGTCTAGCTGCAAATGAAGTAGTTGTTTTAAATGTGTGTAACTGACTTCGGGAGTGCAACAACCCATTTGTGGATTCCCTGAAAACTTATGAACTTAGGAAATCTAATGATTGGAAGACACAGGATCTTTGGGGCCAAAAGTTAACTTGGTATTTGGAGCTGTTGACTTCTGTATAATAACAATTTTTAATGATTTTGATTACTGCTATCTTTGGCTTTTTCTATGTTGGATGATGAAGTGCCTCCAGAGAATGATTTGGTCTCTCTTCTAGTGACATAGGCTTGCTGATCTCCAAAAACAGGGAGAGGGAGAGTGTGCAATGAGGGATCTGACATTAGGGCAAGTGTGATTCTAAGACTGACTTCTGCTATATCCTTTGCACTATTGTTGCAGTTTACTGGACCAAGTTTGCAGAACTGCTCACTTGTAAAGCTATAGAGAAGTAGCTTTAGCAGGAATAGAGTGTGGCAGACCTGCAAATGCTGTGCTGGTGACCAAGTGCACTTAGTCAAAACTCAGTTGTTTGTTTGTTTGTTTGGTTGGTTGGTTTTGTTTTGTTTTGTTTTGTTTTAATAGAAAAACTTGGAACAAGTCAATACATGCTGCAGGTGAAATCTTTTCCTGGTCTTATGAAAAATTGTTTTGTTCTTCTGCAACTTATTTTTCTGATTTAATGAATGCTTAAGCAATCAAGGGAGATGTTTCTCTTGACTGTTAGGTTACAAAGGAAAAGCAATTCCAGTAATATAACAGTGTGTGCTTCCTATACCCACACAACACATCTACTTAAGGAAACATGGGAAAACATGGAAGATAATGTTCTGTTTCTTTGAAAATTGATGAAAGGGACATTATGCCTTGGAAAGAATGAATGTATCATCTGCTGATATAATATGTCCACTTAAATACCTACACTATTTCAGTGCAATATCACTTTGATAAGCTTAAGACACACTCCTAACACATAGTAATATAATATATCAAAACAGGATATAGAAAGATTAATAGCATTGAGATCATCTTAAGTAAGATGTGATGTCAGTTTGTGTGGTTGTCTTTTACTGGTACCTGTACATGTAGGTAGAGAAGCATGTAACAGAAAACAGGACAAAGAGAAAGTTTTGTGTTGAAAGATAAGTGTGAAAGTCTCCAGAGACTCATCTGCAATGGGAACCTGTAGTACTATAGTATCCACGCAAAATGGTAAACTTCAGGAGTCAGTTAAACACTTCAAGGCCTCCTGTGCTCTTTAGCAGGAATGACAAATGGTATAATTCAGACCACATCCAAGAATACAGTGGCAGCTATTTGCAGATGAATTCATCAAGATTAGTCATATATCTGTTGATACAAGCAATACCTTGAGAGACTTTCTGACCAGTCAATGATGAATCTGTATAATGTGTTGCTTCTGAATAAACATCTGGGGTTGTCCCACCAACTGTAGGTTGGTAGTTTCATCAGAGTAATTTTGTGCGTATAGGAGGAGATAAGTAAAAAATAGCAGATAATTATTCACATAGTGCATTCACCAACAGCTTATTTATTAGAGCATATTTAATTGGCAGTGATCGGTGTGTTGTTTCGTCTCATATGAGGTAAACTGTAATTTACATGAAAAGACTACAATAGGTACTTCTGACTAAAAAATACACATTTTTAATTATATATATGTAAAATGTGAGCATAGCTTTCAGAATGAAGTCTAAATTTTGGTTTTGAAAGTTCAGACTGAAGGGTTTAATGTAGCTACCAGGAGAGGAATCAATATGGTCATATGTCTGTAAGGTGGTCTTAAAGAGCAACTGCTTTTAAATCTCCAAAGAATGTCTACTATGGGAGAGAAGCTTTATGGAGTGAAGTTAAAGATTGAATTTAAGTTTTGACTGGCTTGAAATAACGGCAAAAAGTATGGAAGAAAGGCTATAATTATTGGAAGAACATAATGTGATGCTTAGACAGGATGTGAAATTCACTGAGGAACATATTGCAGCTATAATTAGAGATAGTGTTTCAGTCACTTTAAAAATGAGTCATTAGAGAATGCATTGAAAAGTAAAATTCTACATCTGTTGGGTCTCCCAGTTGGGAAAAAAGCACGATACCTAAAAAGGAGATGCAAATTTTCCTTCTAAGGAACTCTGAGGTTAAATTCCAGAAGTGAAGCACAAATAAAGCTTTGGAGTTGGAAACAGTTCAAAAAACAGAAATATAGGGTGGCTTACAATACCTTCAGTATATGCTTCTAGGATATATAAAAGAGTACTGATAATTTTGTTTCTACAAGGAGTTGAAATTGATTTCTGAAGTTTTACAGTGAATTTCTCTTGGCTTTCATCCTTGCCCCTAATCGTATGAGTGATGAAGGTGGAAATATTTGCAGTTTGTTCTTGAAATGTACACAAAATAAGAACAGTTGAGTGAATTATAATCTCAGTTCTTCCATGTTCATCATCCATATAAAACAAACAGGATGGAGAACAGCTTTCAATATTTACTGCTCAACTGTAATAAATCTTCAGTTAATTTTTTCTAATCATACTAGGCTATGAGTGAGAAGCACAGATGTCAATTTTTGATTACATTGGCTTTTTGCAAAGAGTTGAATTTTCTAGGGGAGGAAAAGCTTGTCAGAAGGAGGTCAGTGCATATAGCTAGCTCCATGTATTTCTCAAGCTGCTTGCATGAAGGGGTACTACGTAATAAAATATATCCACATGCAATTTTAATGACGTAGTAAGTTAAAGGAAAATGAGCTATGCAATAATAAAAGAACTTCTATACCTGGTCCTACAGTTTTTCTCTTTTCAGCATCTAACACTGATTAGTCTCTAGATCTTTTTTCTTAGTTTAAAATAATCTTTTTTGAAAAGTGTTTTGCATCCACAGTTGTGTCACTGACTAAACCTGTGTAGAGTTGAAAAAAGATAACTCTGCATCAGAGGTCTGTTTGAAAAACAGTAACTCACAGATTTGAAGTTTCCAATATGGCATGAGCAATATTGTCATTAAATAATGGGGAAATTATGAATGCAACACTGCTTATAAACTCCTTACATGGATCTGTTTGCTTAACTTCTAAAACTTTTTGTTGAGTGTGAACTATAAACTTGAATTATTTTTGTGCAATTCATTATTACAGATGACAAAAAGCAGTCTGATTAGATAATTTTGCAGCCTTTTCCCATTGTCAATGGTGTCTGAAAATAGTTATTGTGATAATTATCAACGAGAGAATAGCATTTCTACTATGCAGAAGCTGTGTATAAGAAATGAGTCCTGCTTGATAATTAAGTCTCGTCACCGCAGAAATTCAAAGCAAACATTTTAGGGTTAGTTTGATGTTAAACTACCGTACTTGTATGATGCCACTGCTACTTGCAAGTTAACTTCTGCTGAGTTCTCCTGTTTTGTCTTAGAGTGTCTTTCCAGAGCAACCTCACTTTCGGTGATGCTATACAATATAGCATTCTACCAAAGTGAATATTGTTCATTTTAAGAGCTGCATGCTTGTAGGTGCAAGTAGATAGTGTAGTTGGAGGTGCATGGAAACTTGAGCCATGCAAATTTAGCAGGGCAATTGGCTCTAGCAAGACTCTATTGCTACTGAGGTAGAGTGGTGTAGCCCTCTCTGCACTGCAGTATTTTGTGCTGTACAGATATTTCCTTCTTTGTAAAGTCTCCTTAACAGTATTCAAGTTAAAACATCTTGCAGGCTTTAAAAAGAAATGAAAACACCTTAGAAGTAACCCAGTTCTCGTAACTGTGGTATTTTTGCTTTATTAAATAGAGTTTAAAATGACGTTAGTGACAACTTTCATGAAATTGAAAGGTTTCTTGAATGTCTTGTATACAGTCTCTGATAAACTATCACAAAGATGATATCTGGGAAAAAGAAAAGTTTCCTCCCTTGAGCCTAACAGAATTTTTCTCTGCTGTATTTTTCAGGAGATAGATTATGTATAATTTCTCTATAATAACATGGGTAAAATTGAATTTAACATACAGTTAATTTTTTTTAATTTTTTTCTTATAATTTCAGGCTGATTCTGCTCTCTTAAGTAGTCCAAATATGAGGTATTTTCCAATGCACCATACGTAAAAGCATACTTGCTCAAGAGCAGAGCAGGTAATGCTCATATGCCACTGTGTAGAGGATGCTTGATCAGCCTTCTATAGCTTGGTGTTGGCTGTGGCAGTGGAAGGTCAATTCCTCCAGCTGGAGACCTAGAGATAAATGCAGAATGGAATAATCATATTACAACTCTTTGGATATGCTTCAGACTAAAGTCTTTCTCAGGGGGATGGATTTTGATGCATGACTTTTTGTCAAACTGATTTATGATAAATGATTGGTGCACACTGGACCATGAGTAACCTCAGTGATATATCTGATCATGTTCATATGTGTTGGCATTCCTTTGTTACTGGAGAACAGCAGGTGAGGCATGTCTTCTGGAAGATTTTGATATGTGAAAGCAGAATAGCAGTAGCAAAATGCAAAACATGGCAGGGAGAGAGAGAGTTCAGGTTTTAGGCTTCTATTTTTTAAGCAAACTTGCTTTTGAGAGGTTTTCTCAGCAAGAGAAAATGAAAACTAAACTGCATTTTTTACTTTTGACATTCTGGTATCGTTACTGCTGTATCTCTAAGTGTGCCGTGCAAGGCACGTTTAGGATACAATTAAAAGTGCTGCTCAAATTTTATGTAAATAGAAGTGTTAATTATCGTTGAATAACAAAACACCAACAAATACAGTACAATCTCAACTACAAACAAATGTAACCCTTGGGAAATATTTTTAGCCATTCAGATTCTAGAATTCTATTGAAGATGTAGGCTCTGCAAAGGAAGGATGATTTTCTTAGACAAATCTTTGTTTGAATAACAATGTTAAAGGCTAACCAAAGGTGTTATAGGCACTTTTTAATTTTTAAAACTGCAGGCAAGTACCAAAAACTCTTTTAGTTCATTCTGAAAGGAAGTGAAAGAAAATAATGACACTCTTTTTTTTTTATTATTTTTCTTTTTTTTTTTCCCCCCGCCTTCTTGTTCTAGTGGACATGCAGCCACTGTGTTTAAGAACACCTTCTGCCCCAGATGTCTTGAATGATATTTCAAATATGACATTCATTAAGCTTAGAAGCTTAATATAATAATATCAAATATTGTACAGTAAAATTGTATATAAAACTGTATATAATGTTTACAGTTGGATACATTGTTTTTCCTGTTATGACTGTTCTTTCAGTGAAACAACTGTAAGAACACTGTAACAAAAGAACACTGGATTCAAAGAGGGGCAGATCTTCTCTATTCTGTGTTGCTAATTTGTGATAACTAAGAGCTACTTCAGGATTTTTCCATGTTAAGTAGAAGAAAACAGATGTAAACTGACTTCTAACACTGTTTGGATCAATGCACCTAATCTGAAATTTGGCTTAAGTGGATAACTACATTCTGCATAGAAACAAATTGTTGCTAAGACCTTAGTTGCATAACATTGCCTTATCTTCCTTCTAGAAACTTAATTATGCTGAAAGACTTCTAAAATTAGCTTATTTCTTCAATTTTTTTCTTCTGTATGCTTTCTTCATTACAAGTATATCATACTAAGGTAAAAGAGCTGGAAAGACTGTGTTTTTTGGCTTAATAAGTGAATACTGGATTAATCCATAGAGCTAACTTGGTAGCTGTACTTCGTTCAAAGCAAAAACCTGAAGATAAGAAGCTATTTCATCTTGTGTAGTTAGCTAACTATTTTCAAAGATAATTTTGAAAGGTCCAAAAACAAATAATGGTCTTAAATATTGAATTATTTTTATGTGTGCGTGTTCCTTTAGATCTGTAACACTCCTATGTTTTTAAATGAGCAAAAACAAGAGTCCTACAGACAGCTTAATTGCAAACTGGACTGCAAATATCCATAGGTTTTTAGTTATTTTTTAAAATTATTACTTGCCCTTATCTTATTATTTACTTTTTGATTACCTCTGTGCTCAGTCTGAAATGGATCAACTCTTTATTGGTAGAAAGGAGATGTTGCAAATTATGTGGTAGAGATGGATCCATATTTTTAGGGAAGGTTAAAATAAAGTAATAAAATAATGTATGAATGGTCATAAAAAGACAAAATATACCAAATTTGAACAATAGAAGCAGAAGTCAAGCAGTCAGTATCTAATGGATGAAAATAATTAGTTTAATAAAATGGCATGAAGGAGGCTGTAAAATCTTATGAAAAATAGTAGAGGTAAGCCTCTCTGATGAATGAGATTACAAGTGATTGCAACAGGATACTTTGTAGATTTCATGGGGTATCCTGAAGGGACTGCAAAAGAGCTAGATGCAGTGATTTGGGGAAATTAAAATAGAACAGAATGCTGAGCTTCCCTAATGAAATCAGCCTCGAGTGCTAAAGGACACATGGTCTTCTTAAGAATCAACTTCCTGCCATAAGAATAGTTACCTTTTTGCCTTTTTCTTTTAAATAAGTTGGAGGGAGGCTCTAGACCAAAATTGCCGATGCTCATTCAGTCGCTGTATTCAGTCTCTGCGGTATCAGTCATTAAAGCTTCCGTCCTACAGTTTTGTCTGTATTATGATCTATGATATGTACACCAGTTTCTTATGTGACTGTAGGTGGTACCTGGGCTACGGTGGGTGGTAGCTACAGAGGTGATTCTGGGTGGTGCTTAATGGGTCACGGGGCAGTTGCGTGTCATGGTATATAAGCGAGTGTTGCACAGCAATAAAACAGCACTTGAGCTGCATACTGGGTCATGCGTCTCTCGTGTCCCTGTGCTGAGCTGGGGTGCAGACGGTAAGGGCACTGATGCGGTGTTGTTAACTGGGCATGAGTTGCGAGGAGGCTAGCAACAGTGTTCAGTTCAGTTTTTTTGTTTGTTGGTTGGTTTTTGCCTGGGATTTGAGTTCAGGAGTGTATTGGATGCTTGGATGAGATCTTTGCCTTGATTCAAATTAGAAACAGGAGAGTATATCAAAATCAAGGATAGCTATGTGAAAAGCAATAGAAGGTAGCATATGTATATGCATACAAATAGATACAAGAATGTCCCTCAACGATAATCATTTATACTCCCCCTCTCCCCACCCCCATGACAAGATGCATTTTAAATGCTGCAACAGCAAGATATTCAGTTCTGTAGAAGGCACAGCCATTCAGGTCCTGTATGCATTGCTTTTCATGGTTTTATTAATAAAGTCTCCTGCAGTTCATAGACTTGTAATTCATCTTTAAAAAACTAGAAACTGTAAGGTAAATGAAAGCTTTCTGATAGCAAACATGAATCCTAGCATTACATATGTTGCTAAAGATATGGAAAGGGGTATTTAAGGAAAAGATCCATGTGATATAGTATTTTACTTTTTAGGACAAACAACAACAAGTCCATAATGGGAGTTTCAATTCCAAGTAAAATAAATAAATAAAAACCTCTAGTAAACTTTGTCAAATTCCATGAACCCCAAAAATTCCATCTTTACTATTTTGTGTCTCTCCAAACGGCTACCAGTATATTTAAACTTTAAAAATAAGAGATGAAAGAAAAAGTGCCTGCTATTATGTTCATCAAGGAACAGGAAGAATAAATAGATTTTTACATATAAAATAACATGTGCTTGAATTAGTTCCATCAAACCTTACTGCAATTACCTTAAGGTGAAATCAAGAGTTCAAAGGAAAATCTTGATTTGAATTTTGATGGTGTTCCCAAACACGGAAACACAATTAATCTTTGTGCCCCTTTTTTAATATCAGTAATTTAAATTTCTATTTAACATCTGCCCCTATAGAGAACTTCTTTTTGCACTAGCAATTTATGCAAAAATTACATGAAGAAAATTTTCCACCTTCACTTAGTTGTAGAAGCACTTCTCTTATTTAAACAGGGTCCACATAAACACCATAGACAATGGAAATATCGTAGTAGAATGTATGACATTTCATGTATACTGACAGTAAAAATTAAGAAAATTTGTATTCACCCAAATCAAGAACAGGACCCATACAGTGTCACATAAAATATGAAGTGCATTTATGCATTTTATTCTCTAGTATCATTTTATCATTTATAAATTTAGCAGATTACAGAGACCGGTGAACACCATGTACGGATGAAATCTTCACTCTACTCAGATTTGAGGAGAAGGGTTAATTATATTTCCTAAAATATTTTTATATGTGGACAAGAATTCTTCCACATGCCACTAACTAAACTAAAATACACTACTTTTAAAAATAAAGATAACAAATGAAAGTAGGTAACACTGAAGCATAAAAATTTACCTGCTGTGTCTTCAACTTCCGTAATAACACATGCCTGTTTCTATTATGACTGACCCTGGCTTCTTCCTTTTTTAATCTTTGTGAGTTTTATCTCTGTAGTAAACACAAGCTAAGTCTTTCCTTTTACAGATGTCGTTGAACTGCTTCTTAGTAACTATTTTGCTGTCTCCTCTTAATGATATTCTGCTGCTTATCCCACACAGTATTGAAACTCTAACTGGATGAATAGTATTTGTGAACTTTTGAGGCTGGGCATGTGAATAGGTCTACAGGATTGACTTTCTACCTTGATTAAAACATACACAACTAAGGTGTTGATTTTTTTTTTTCTAAAACTCCTGAATAATTATGTGATTTAAGTCTCTGCTGAGTCAAGCTTGTTGGAATAAAAACATTTAGTACTTCATTCATTTTTTTTTTTTCAAGAATAGCACACAAATTTATTCCACTTTTTGATAATGTACTTTTGTAGTAGTAGTTTAATCTAGTTTTTTCTTAGTGGCTTAGAATAATATTTTCCTGTTAATTACAATATAGGAAAATAATCTGTAGGCCAGATTAAATTTATTATATTATTCAAAATGTTCTTTTGAAATTTGACTAGCATTTGTAATTACTTGCAACACTAATGATGTGCAGAAATTAAGTAGTTACAATGAGTCTGTCTATATTCAGTATCACCTTTTCTACTATTTCCAGCCCTTGTATGTTGCTGTTTAGTTATTAAATACCTGAAGAATATTTAATCTAGTCTTCAGAACTGACAAAACAAACAAACAAACAAACAAACAAACCAGGGCATCCTTGTCTCACTCCAATTTACAGGAGGGAGAAGAGATTCTTTGAAATATGTATACCCTCATGAGATAAAGAAGCAACGGTTCAAATGTTGGTCCGACCAGTTTATTACAAGTCCTAGACATTTTAGGGAAATGGGGAAGGGAAGGTGAGCAATAGGAAAGACAGGAAATATAAGCAAGGAGTCTGTGTAGAGAGCAAAAGAGATAGTCACCACCGTGGGTCCAGCGAGGTACGTGGCAGGTCCGTTGATCTCAGGAGCTCGTCTGATTACTGCGGGGGATGGGAGAAAGCCAGGAAGCTCCACAGCAAGCAGGCCTTGGGGGTTCTTTCAAAGAGGTTTTCCACTCAGGGAATTCTCTGTCAAAGGTGTCTTTGTGAGTTCGTCTCCAAAGTCCCTAGTTTAGTGAGGGCTTTTTATCCCCCATTTCTGTGGGTTTTTTTTTTTCTTCTTTTCTCTTAGTTTTGGTGTGACACACCTGGCCCAACAGATAAGCAAGCAGGGAGGGGTGCCTTCGTTGCCATGCACAAGCATTATCGCCTTTTGCAGTGGTCAGCTCCTTTAAGCAGCACCCCTGAAGAAGACTGCTTGTCCCAATTCTGCTTATCTTTGCAATCATAAGCAGAGGTACAGTGGCAAGGTGACATCCACCATTCACCCTCCTAGATGATTAGCAGTTGTCAGTTAGAGTCTTATCAGCAAAAAGCCTCATGAAGCAAGCTTTGAGACAAAGAAGAAAAACAGTTTGTCTTTCACAATTCTTAACTCTAATCATAGCCAACATAGCTGATTTTCTCACTTACCCGATATTGGTCAAGTTTAATGTTAACCCACCTACAATCACTCAAATATAAGAGGAATAGAATTTGTTAGACATGCTGTGTTTGAATAAACATACATCTTGTGGGAGGAACATCTTATTACTTATCAGAATAATATGTTTGACTTAAATAATGTACTTCTCAGCAGCTAACGTTTTTTTTTCAGGTAATTACTTATTTCTTTTTCCTCCTTCCTCCCTCCTAAATGCCTTTTTTTTTTTCCATATCTGTCAATAAGTCTCATTTAAATATCTTGTCTTGCTTAGATCATTAGACCTTTAGAACTATAACAACATAACTTACAAACTATCTTCTTGCTTACTATCAATAGATTGAGATTAGCCACAGAGCAGACTTCTTAGGCAGTGAAATGACAGAAACTAGAAAAAGACAAGTTTGCCAGAGCAAGAAATAAAACAGAGATTTACTTTTTCACATCCAAATCAAATCCAAGTGATCTGCTTACTTTGGAGAAAGCATGAAAGGATCATGTACTTGTGGTATTTCTTATCCCTTCTTCATATATTTGTTTTCTAAGCGTCTGATAAACCTGTTCTCATCTGAAAGTGTAATTCAGTAAGTAAAGCTGCTTGCACAAATCACTTTCTTCAGATATGCATCAGTATTATTTCAATTTCTATTGCAATATTTTTATTTTGATAGTTCTTTGCTCACAGAAAAGAAGCTGTATTATCAATGGAAACTGTGAATAAGTATCCTCAACGGTCACAGCCAAAGTTAGTATGATTCCTGCGTCTTCATCCACGCTGTTTTCAGTTCACTGGGTATTTCTCAATCTGTGTGATTAGGAACACTATGTATTTCTAATGAATTTGTTAGGTCCCTATATGAATCCACTCGAATTTACTGTATTCCCAGTATTTGTTGTAAGGAGTTCTACATCTTAAGTATAAGGAAGAAATGCCCAATCTCTTGTTATCTTTTTTATTTCTTGGATCTGCAGCTACGAATTTCAGTGGAGGTCTCTTAGGTCTAGGGAGTGAATTCATGTACAATGTACTATAACCATCTCTGTCTCTAGTCAGTCGGGATAGATGAGCCATTGTGATTTCAAAGCAAATCTCTTATTTTCACTTCTTCTGATGTGATTTTTCTCATACTAAAGTGCAGCAGCTGATGAGCTCCAGGATTGCAACTTTTCCAAAATATTTGGGATCTATACAGTGAGATTTGGGCGTACAGCTTATCTTCAAGGTGAATTCATTTGTTGTCTGCTTTTCATGCTTTATCTTCTTGTTTGATATGGTTACATGTATTTCTCTTCCCAGAAATAGTAAATTCACTTTGTCAGACTCCTCTGGGTATAATTATCTAAATTGTCAATTGACATGAACAAGAATAACTAAGACCTATTTCCATAATGGATCATTTTTTAACATGTATTTTCATGTTAAATATTGCAATTTAAAAAACAATCTAAAAAACTTATAATCTTTCTCATAATTCAGTATGACCCAGTGGTGTGTACTGGAATGTGATAAAGAGCACAAGAATGCTCACTCACATTATTCCTGAAGAGTTTTTATTTTGGCTTAATAGTTTAAATTAAAAAATTAATATTGACACTTCATATACTGCTGGTGGAATTGTTTCGGGATCTCTTTCTAGGGATCTTTCTAGGGAAGTGTAAACAATGATTTTCATTTTTATTGAATTGATGAACTGCAGGAAAACAGTTCCTCAAACAAAACCAATCCAGGCACAAGTATGAAACACATTTGATTTGGGTCCTCTCTCTCCATATCTTCTGAATATTTTGATTTCTGGCACACATGGTGAAAAATGGCAATGTTAAAATGCTATTTTGAAAAACATTTCAAATGGTAACAGGAATATTTCAGGAAACATGAAGGAACCCGTTCAGTCCTGTCTTCTGATGAATGCCTTTTTCTTCCATAAGAGAAGGCTAACTGCCCTGTTTTGGACAGGAATATATTTTTGAGCCTGTTATATATTTGTATGACCCATAAAAATGTCTATGTTTCATATCTAGAAAATGATAAAAAATTAAAACTAAAGTGCTTAGAAAGCAGACTTAATATACTAAGCATTATAACAACAAAGCTTAGAAGTATTTACATTAAACCTGTTTCAAACAAGGTAATCATTTTACAGTAGAAGCATAAATCAGTGTCTAGAGTAATGTCAGGACATAACCTCTTTTGTAATCCTTGAAGTCATTGAAAGGGCTGCCTGTCTGAATTCAGTTGAAATAAAATAGTCTGGAATGAATAAAGCCTTACACTGTTTCTGTCTTACTAGCAGAATAGGAGTTTATAGCAATAGAGGTGATATCAAAAAGAAGGCAAACGATAAAGGGCAAACTTCAACAAATAATACAGTAGGAAAAAATATAACTGAACATATAATCAATAAGTATACAGAATGTTGGAAAAGACCGCTAGTCCAACTGTTCACCTACCACCAATTTTGCCCACTGAACTCAGTTTCTTAGTACCACGCCTACATGTTTCTTGAACACCTCCAGGGAAAGTGACTCAAACACCTCTCTGGGCAGCCCATTCCAATGCCTGAGCATTCATTTATAGAAGTTTTTCCTACTATCCAAGCTGAGCCCTCCATAGCTCAACTTAAAGCCATTCCTTTTTATCCTATCACTGTTACCTGGGAGAAGAAGCTGATGCTCACCTCACTACAACCTCCTTTTAGGTAGTTGGAGAGGACAATAATGTCTCCCCCGAGCCTCCTCTTCTCCAGACAAAACAATCCCAGTTCCCTCAGCTGCTCCTTATAGCACTTGTGCTCCAGTACACTCACCGCTTTGCTGACCTTCTCTGGACATGCTCCAGGGCCTGAGTGACTCTCTTGCACTAAGAGGCCCAAAACTGAGCACAGTACCCACAGTGTGACCTCACCAGGGCAAAGTAAGGTGATGATCACCTTCCTGCTCCTGCCGGCCGTGCTATTTCTGATACAAGCCAAGATACCATTGGCCTTCTTGGCAGCCTGGGCACACTGCTGGCTCATGTTCATCCAAACATTGGCCAACACCCTCAGGTCCCTTTCCACTATACAATCTTCCAGCCACTCTGCCCCAAGCCTGTAGCACTGCATGCGGTTGTTGCCACCAAAGCGCACCGGGTCTTGTTGAACTTCATTCCACTGGCCTCAGACCAGCAATCCAGCCTCTCCAGCACCGTCTAAAAGGACTTCCTACCTCTAAGGCTAGGCACTTCCTCCCAGTTTGGTGTCATTTGCAAACTCACTGAGGGTTATGCTCAATCCCCTCATCCAGAGAGTAAAGATACTAAACAGGATGGGTCCCAATAGAGACCCCTCTCAAACTCCAGACTGTCAAGGAGAGCAGGCAATAGAACTTAATAGAGCTCTTCAGAAGAAAATGAGTGTGAAGAAAGCTAAAGAAAAATAAGGTATGGGTGACAACCTGCCTCCATCATTATATGGTGACAGATGCTCTGGAGGAAGGAGGACAATTCTTAAAAAGAAGAATGTATTTGAAACAACCTGCGTACATGGGAGCTGTTTCGATGTTGACACAATTGTAAGACAAGTAATGATCAGTGAAAGTTCTTCCATGGGCCAGTGCTCAGTCGTGTTACAGGAGGCATGCAGCTGACTCATTGCTTGCCTCAGGTGATCAATCAGAGGTTCAGGCTCTGATTCAATAGTTCCCTTACATTGCAGTATTTAAAGTTGAGCAGAATACATTTTCTTAAAGGATGGCTAAGGCTTACTGAGTGACTGTCTACTGTAATGTGCAGTAATGGCCATTCATTTTGAACCATGGGCTTTTGAGAATTTTGATTGTCCTTCAACTAAATTGTCATTTCCTTTCTCATGATAGAACAGTCCTTCTGTAGCCACAAGGTTAGCATTAATGTTTCTGCTAACCTTTCCACTTTGGACTTCTTAGGCTATCCTGCTGGGTTAACAGGCAAAGAATGCTGATGATTTAATATTGTGTTCTAAAATCTAAGCACTTAACCAAGAAAAACAATCAAACAAAAACAACAACAACAACACACACAAAGAAGCAAGCAAATAAACAAACAAACAAACAAACAAAAAACACTGGAAGGAACAAACAATTCTTGACCATTCGGGTACTTCTCCAATACATAAAATTGTGCTGAACTTTACCATCATGGACTGATGTAGGCTCTCTGAAAAGTGACAAGGTAATAAGGGAACCAGTATTTTAGGTGAGCTCATAGAAAACCTAAACCTTTTCTTGTATTTCACATCATCTGAAAGGTAGTGGTTAGGATTATTAGCTTTAAGGAAATGGCATATATCTCAGTGAGACTGCAATAGCAATAAATGAACTTTTATTTCAAAGAATAGAAAGTTATTTTAACCTCATAGTCCAATTACCTGAGTTATATGCAGTTTATATAGATACACTTCATAAACATGTTCAGCACAATGGTATTTGTATGTTCCAAGCTATAAGAACTTGAAATCAGAATGATGGCAACAAAAATGAATGTAGTCACTTTTAATAAACTAATTAGGTATTAAAAACCAAGATAAGTCTTTACTATAACTCTCTATAGTATAATTGTAAGACTTTTTTTTTTTTTCCAAACTGTTTTAATTCTGAATAAAATATTTGTCACTCTTTGACACCATATGTAATAATTAATCTTACTGCTGGATGGTTATTAACTATGAAGAATAGTAAGTGTGGTAAAGGGTAATGAAACACGTCTCATTCTATTTGAAGGGTACTGTGAAAATAATCATTCTATACAATATTGTGCATGCAAAATTGAGGCTTTTTATTTATTTGTCTATTTAAGAATTTTTCTAAGTGTTTTCAGTATCTGAAAAATAGATACTGTTTCTTTAAACAAAAACAAACAAAAGAAAAATCAGATGCCTAAAGCCACAATTTTAAAGATTTCTGCAATTGTAAATGCTAACGATTTATGCAGACAGCTGTCAGTCATTTGTTTTTGCATCCGGATTCCCAATATGTATTTCTGAAGAGCATGTAAACATATTGTACTAGACAAAACCAAATCTGAAAAGTAAGGGCAATGGATGTGAGAAAAGCAAGACTTCATGTTAAGTGAAATAATGTCAGATTATTGTCTTAATTAGTTAATACTATTTTAAGAATGACTGAGGTTTCTTACCCTATGTAATAGAAATGTCTATTATAAAAGAGTCTTCTATTTCATTTCCAAGGTTCAAAAAAAAAAAATTCCAGAACATTTTTTTTCTGTATCTGGGCAACGTGAAAAAACAAGTGCTATGTTACTTCAAAGGATGACACCTCAGAGTACACAATGAAGATACTGAGCCTCTGCAACACGTCATAGTTACGTCTTTCCCTTTCACTTTTGAGAGCCACATAACGTCTGAGATATTTGCACTTCCTTTCTTAGATAATTCATTGAATTTCCTTCTTAAGGAATGGAAACAGTATAAAGCTGTCAGTGGAGGCACTTCATTTGAGGGATCCGAAGTGTGAAATGGCATGGAATACTCAGTAGATATAAATAACAAGCAGTAAAAATAATTACAACAATTGTATACAGTTAATTTGATAGTAAAAACTGAAAATCCTCCAGTTCAGTTTACATTATGATAACTCGATTGAAAAATGTTAGAGAACACAGCCTTTTTCATATTCATTTTAATACGAGGTTTTCTTAGTACTATATGTAGTACTGGGTGTATACCATCCATTAATATGTTATGAAACATAAGAATGAAGAGAAACAGAAGACTTCAGCAACTTCTGAAGATTTTACTCCTATATGCTATGTAAGCATCTTTTATTTGGAGATCTGGAAGTTGAACTAAATCACACCAAACTATGGAGACCCTCTTATGCACGTGCAAATTTATAATTGACTTGTTTCTGTTGTGCTTAGGAAAGAGCAGAGTTCCTACTTGAAATCTGTTGTTATACGAAACTGAAAACTTAAAAAGTTATGGGAGGCAATGGATTTGTATATTTAATTTCCAAAAGAAATACAACTTTTTTTTTTTTTTAAACTATTGCTAAAAGGAATTTATTTTCATGTAGGTAAGCTTTATGTTTATGGAACCTCTCCTGTAAAAGGAATATATGCACCAAATTTAGATTTTCATTTTTAATAGCCTATTTAGTGAAATTATAGATTAAATCTATAGACTAGGAAGTGCTATCTCAGTTTTAATTGTAGTCATAGATCTTTCTCTCATATACACATTAGCATGCTACTTGGTATATGGAGATGGATCTTACTAAACAAATGTTAATTCTAAAAGAAATGTTACCAAATCATTTTGATTTGGACTGAAAACTAAGACAAATTAAAACAGGTTTTTACAGAGAACATCTAGTACTTTTGGAAAACAATGTAAAAGAACAATAAACTGTGTGTATATATATATATATATACATATACACATATAATTGCTGAGGAATCAATATTATCAAGTGCATAGCAGCAAATATCCCTTCACATATTTGAGCAGAACTGAAAAGAAAAACAAACAAAAAAAATATTAACCTTAAGTGCACCAAAAATCAACTAATAACTATTTCTACTAATGTTATGGTAAAGGCATTATCTTTTAGCTTATTATTCTTTCTTTCATAAATACTTAAAGGAGATAATAGTCTGAAAACAGATAGCATGGTACTTCAGAAAAACAAATCTTACCAACTTAAGGAACATTTCTTTCCTAAATTCCTTTCTCTCTACCCTCTCATCCCCACCCCACTTTTTGTCTCCACAGGAGAACTCTTTTGTAGGCAAAGAAAATTAAACAACATCTGACAGTTCTTCAAGGTGAAATAAGTCTGCTGTTTTAATTCAGCTGGTGAATTGCACATTAAAGCAATATTATTGTCAAGACATTAACTACTGGGGGCTACTGGACTGATGTAACAGAGTAGGAAAAAATTGGAAATGATTGATTAGAAGAGGAGTTGGCTTTACTGAAATTGGTAGACTTGTTTCAGATCTGTTGGGCTGCAGAAACCCTAGTATTGTAGTAGTTACACCAATTAGACAAAACAAAGATTGGGATTCAGTAACTGCATTGACTGATTAAAGTGGGTTGGTGAAACTTTCAGAGAGTGGAGTGATTTAGAAACCTCATGTGCCTTGGCACATCTCAAATGTAATTTTAAATATTGTACTACAATATCTGAAAAATAATCACAAATAACAAATTCAAAAGAGGGAACAAATTTTCCTTAAAATTCAGTATCCTAATATTTGTAAAACTTAATGTTTTCATTTTGCTTTGTTTTTCTAATAAATAGATACTGTAAACATTGACTGAAATGTTGCCCTATAAACTAAAAATTATAATGAGACTTGGACAGCTTTACTAACTTTACATGATGAGAATAAAATCCTGACATTAATTCCTTTTGATTTTGAATTAGGGTGATAATTACTTTAAATAGAGCCTTGCTCTACCAGCAGTTCTGCATAATTAATTTCACCTGTCAATGAAACTTTCTCCTTGATAAATATTCTTAATGAGTGACTTCTACTTATGTTTTTTTTTTTTTTTAAAAAAAAAAAAAGGAGTGTTCAACACTGACAGTTTTTGTTCACTCTTGGAGTAATGTTATTCTGTTACTACTGAAATCTCTTTATACTGGGAATTCTTGTAGTATATAGCAAACATTTTCAAAGTGAAAACAGGATCTGGTATTTCCAATTCTGCTTTTCTCAGTTTTGTCATAAAAACTAAGGTATGTGATTATTAGTGATTAAAAAATCCTGTTTTTGAAGGAGAAGAAACTGAACCATTGCTGATGTTCAGGGTCTTCTGATATTTTCTGGTCTTTACTGCAACTGGCAAAGATATTAACAATGTTGACGTGTTCTTTTTTTTGTTTGTTTGTTTTGTTTTTTATTATTTGTTTTGTTATTGTTGTTCTAAATTGTTGAAGCTTCTGCATGGGTATCCTCTCTTATTTGTTCCTTTTTTATTTAATTGAAAACAAATTCAGTTTAAAATTGGAAACTTTGTCAGTTAAACTTTGTTAGAAGTTTCTGCTATTGGTCTGAAGATATATATTTTTCTGCATTTTACATTGGTTATTTTTTAGGCATGTAAGAACTAGAAAAGCAACAGACCAGAATTTGTACCATGGTGATATTTATAAATTGGTCTCTTGGTGTGTTTTTAAGATACTAAGGATATAATTCTGCTTAGTAGCTTTTATTTGTTGATGTCTAAATTACTGATATCTGTTATTTTTTAGTTACTGTAAGCTACCAGCACCAGTACTACTTATTTACTCTCTGATTGCTCCTTTTGTTCTGCTGCTAGATTCTCTGACTATGGATTATTTTGATTATTTTTTCCCAGTGATAAAAATGAATTACTAACTTTGCTTGTATGGTTATGAAGACAAAAAGATGATAATTGATCTTTATACCGGTTTTAGTTTTCTTAAAAGAACTTAAGATTTGCTTGAGAACTTAAGATTAAAATTTCAATATGTTCAGAAGAAAGAGTTGAGCCTCAGTAGAAAGAGCAAGAAATAAAAGGGTACTTCAAAAAACAAGAAAAAAATGCCCCAGAAGACGGCAGTGTTCAAGTTTCTCAGTTCTAGAGGAATCTGTGTAAATCAATATGTTACATTACTCTGTCATTCAAGTGATATATGTAAGTAGTACTTGGATGTCTATCTATAAATAGCAGTGACATATCCCTTATGTACTGATGACTGTGTAGCCCTTCGGCTCATCACTGTTGTCATACTCAAACAGCTCAACAGTACAAATACTGTGTGCATTACAGGCTGTATCAGTAACACCGAAGGGATTGAAATCATGTAGTCTGCTAGCCTACTATTTACACTAATGTTCATCTCAGATACTCTACTGAAACTTGAGGGAAAAGGGAACTGCATTTTTTTGCTATTATTTCTTTACTATTTCTGTTGTAGGGATACAGTGTGACTGCTGTTTTTTTGCTCAGCTTGTTTTCATGGATCATTTACATTGGAGGTGTATCTGTCTATATAACCATAGAATTTTTGGGGTTGGAAGGGATGTTTTAAGATCATCCAGTTCCATCTGCTCCACTATAGGCAGGGAAGCCTCCCAGTAGACCAGGTTGCTCAAAGCCCCATCCAGCCTGGCTGCTGACTATAACTCTCAAGTGCAACCATCTAGCCAATTCTTAATCTGATGAATGATCCATTCATCAAATCCATTTTTCTCCAGTTTGGCTCACAGGATGTTGTATGGTGCAATGTCAAAGGTGACATCTACCAATGCAAGTTGCTGCAGAACTGTGTGGGGCATGATCAACGTTTATTGAGTGCGAACCTTGATATAAATAATTTCTCTGTTGAAGGGAGGACAAAATAGGTTTCGTGTCATCTTCCAGTCTTTTTAAAAGTAAAGAATCAGGATCATATTTCTGTATTATATTAAATGTGTCTATGAAAAGTTTATGTGAAGGATGCTTGATCGTGAATTCTCATTTGAAAAAACTTCGTCGAGGAGTGTCAGGGAGAAGGATTGTTCTGCTGTACTGCTTGTACTCAGTGTTTAACTGTTTCTGAAGAACTGAAAATGTGCTACTTTATGTAGAAGAAATATTGTGCTAGGTGATTTGATCACCTTCACCAGTCATTGAAAATAAATGTATGCTCTTTCTGTGAAAATGACCTTCCAGTTTGATTTAAGTAATCTTAATGTTTGCTCTGTAGAGTTCTCTCTCAAGCGTGAAACTATAAGGGCTGTTCCAAAAGTAATGCCTCCTCTTTTATTATGTTGCCCCACGTAGTCAGAGGTTGGTGTTAGTGGTATGACAGTAGACATTGAATATTCTCTTCAATATTCCATTATATTTTGTTATCATGTGACAGATGGCAGCAGAGGAGCAGTCTGACAAAACTATGTCTGACATGGAGCATTAATGATGCGAAGATATGTCACTGAATTCTTTCATGCAGAAAAAACGGTACCCATTGACACTCACTGATGCTTGCTGAATGTTTCTGGAGACCAAACAATGGATATGAGCATGGTAAGGCTGTGGGCGATTTGTTTTAGCAGCAATAATAGTGACAGGGAAGACAAGTCACATTCTAGACATCCATACAGATTTTTGTGCGTGATGTGTAGTCTCTACTTCATTGCAGGTAGAAATGCACAGCTAATGGTGTTGACTGTTTTGAAAAATAGCATTTTGTAGCTGAAAACTTGCTCTATCAAATAGCGTTATTGTCTTTTTTCTATCTTCTGTAGTTTCCATGGATATAATAAACATATGACATTATTTCAGAGCAACCTGGATATTTTGCATTTTTTATAGTAATAGAAATTTCTAATGAACAATTTTAATACTTACTTTTAATTTAGGAGATAAAATAATTATTTACTACCCAAATGGTGCCTTGTTATACATGAAAATGAGAGCGGGAGATATGAACAAAAATTCTGAAACTCCTTCACTTTTCTGAAGAGAGAGATCCTGGAGGGGATGAGCGGCAGCTTTGCAAGTAGGTGAACAAAATATCACTATATAGTTTTCTACAGAAGGAATAGAAATTGAGAAAAAATGAAAGGAACATAAAATTAAAAAACCTATGAACAGTTTGATTGTCTCAAAATGAAATTAAAAATGGATTTCTAAAACAAAATAGTGGATTGAAATGCTATTTTGCATCCTAAGTGGAATTTCATTATGGTGACAAAATAATCAAAATAGGAATAATTTAATGATTTTTGATCGTTAAACCACTTACCACAAACAGTAGTTAGCATTATAATAACATGTATTAACATTATAGAAATGTTTTTCTACCTCCTAATTCACCAGAGAGGCTATATTTGAGCATTAGTGAAAATGGAAGACAAGACTTGGTTGTTAAGGGAATACTTGCCATTCTGTTCTTCTGATGTTTTAGTGAAGTAGTGCTGGTTTTGTAATTTAATATTGAGGGAAAACCAGCTGCTTTTGACCTTACAATTTTTATTTTGAAAGATTATGTTTTAAGCTTTTAAAGCTCCAAATTAAGCCTTTTAAATAAAAGCCTAAAAGGTTAAGGTGCAGATCTTCATCTATTATAAACTGTCATCTCTCCAAAGAAATCATCAGATATGACTGACTGACATTTTGAGGACTTAATATGTTTTTTGTTTGTGACTGGAAATGACTTATGATTTTATAAATAATAATGACTAGGGGCTCTCTTTCACTATCCCTCTTTGTGTATGTTGTTTTAAAGTACCCCTGTGGAAGGTGTATAAGAATGATTTTGAAAGTTAAGACGACTGTTTTAAGGAGACCATATCTCTACAGGTGGTTGAGATTGCCCATGAGCTGAGTATGAAGTACATACTATCTGTACGATTAGTATATTCAAAAAGCTGTTGACTTGTATTGTTTTGCACTGATTAGTTTTGTGCAGTGCTTCCCTACTGTGGTGTATGTGCCAAGCAGGCAGCCTGCACTCTTTTACACCATGACTGGGGCAGGGAGAGAAGGAATGGAATTCATGGAAGAGATGGTTTTCCACTTTTGGAAAGAACTGTCACTTAAGGAGCTCTCCGAAGAGGGCTTTTAGCTTTTAATTGCAATCCTATCTTTATGGGATAAAGAGCTAACTTTATTTTCCATGATATAATTAAATACCAGGGAAATACAGGCATAACTAAAAATTGAAGTGTCATGAAATTTACACTGAATTTTATAATGTTAAAAATTATAATAGCAGCAGATTTTTGCTGTAGGCTTCACTGCAGGCTTTGCTGTGCACCAGCGATGATTTTGGTTGTATCTACCATTCATGATGCAGGTCATGAGCCATTATTGGTATATAGAACAGCTATTTCCTCTATACAAGTGTGTCCACTACTGTGGATATGTAACCATATGTTCTATTCACTATTTGTACCCCTTGTTTCAGCGAGAGGTGTGATGGTAAATATAAGACTCTGAGTTTAGATAATGTTTGATATTAAAATAAACAAAAACACAAAGAAAGCACTGTTCATCAGAAGTATTAGTAGGTATTCCTTTTTTTTTTCTCCTGTGATCAAAACTGTTCTCTTCTGAAAATTGGTTATTACTTAACTGAAACATTCTTATAAATTTTTCTCCATACTGTCAGGCAGGAATATTGATTCAGGAAGAAGTCTCACTAAGCTATGTAAATGTCCATATCATAATCCTAAACAAGGAAACAGAATCACTGAAGTCAGAAAAACTTTTAATAATCATCTGGTTCATATGGAATCGCCACTTGTGTCTCTTTGATTTAGATAGGAACATACTTTTGGAAGTGGGAATACTTGCAGTTTCATTTGGATACTGTGAATGTCAGAATATCACTTGATATGAGTGAGACTTCAGAAAAGGAGAATATAAAGTACTATAACTGAATTAATCATTCCTAAAGCTTCACAGTTTGGTGCATGTAGGACCAAAACAGATAGTCTTGATCTGATCTAGGCTGAAGCAAAACACACCTGGTGTTAATGAATGTGCCACAAGGTATTCATTAGGTGGCATTTTTCTTCTGTAGTGGTATTGATCATCTCCAGGTTATGCTAATGTACTGCTGAGAATGCTATCAATCAGGAGGACAGGAAAGATATGGGTAGAAAAACTCTAAAGATTGTGTTAGTTTCCAGGTTTTGATCAAGTTCTTCATTTCTTGTAAGAAAGGATTGAGTAATTTATATTTTCTTTTTTCTTGGTGTTTCTTTAACATTTTTTTCATTTATTCAAAACATATTGCACCATTTTAGTAAAAAAAAAAAAAAAAAAAAACCGAAAAGAACAACCAAACAAACAAAAAAAGATTACCCAAAGTAATCTCTCTTAAATGTTTAACTCCAAAAAAAGTTTTCTAGGTTTTCCTGGTAAGTTTTTCCTGTTGAGTTATATGTTAACAAGGAAGTATAAACAATTGTCTGTATTTTCTGTTCCACTCTAATCTAAAGATAGTAAATTCCTGTTTAAACAAGCTATGCTTGTGTTAACAGCAGAAGCATCTTTCCTTTGAAGATGGCACCAGCTTTTTGTTCTATGAAAGATACTCTCCCAACAGTCTCCCAAAAAAGAGTCCAAGCTGTTAACATTTATATTCACCCACATATATTTTAAAAGCTGTATTTAAAGTAGAGAAAGGTTTGATGCAATAATTTTTAGACTTGATTGATAGATAACTGGAATGTAATTGATATCAAAGTTCTTGTGTATTGTTGTTTCTTTTGGTTTAGTAGAGGAATGAATCACACAAAAATAAGACTTGAGAAATCTTTTGGTCAAGGTATTGTTCTAATATAAGTTGAAAACCACAGTGCAGTTCTCCATTCTTTACCTCTTTTTGCACTCTTGGTACTGTTGTGAGGAATTATTGATATCTGGAACTGAGTTGCATGGCCAACGAAAGAACAAAATGGATGGGCATTGAAGGGAATGGGGAATTTGGATAAATCTCTTTTGCGATTTGACATGAAGGAGCATGCTTTCATCTCTCTCCACGTATATGAGTTCAGAAAGGGATTGCTCTTATAGGTGTCAATGTGTTCTAAAGGTGAAAAAACAAACCCAGCCCTAAAAAAAAAAAAAAAAATTAAAAAAAAATTAAAATTGCAATTTAAGGATCAGTTCTCACTTTTCTTATTGCTTTAGAGAATAGTTGTCATTTTAAAACAATGCATATCAAGCATCTTTACAGAGCTTGTATGGTATGTACATAAAAGTATTCCTATCGTGAATGGTGATTGTAAATTACAGAGTAAGGTCCTGCCTCTTAAAGAGCCTAGTAATAATGGTCTCAGTTTCCATTGAGCAAGCATTTATTCTAACTTTTGGACTTACTCCTTAGAATTCAGAAAAAGAGAGTGTTCAACTTTATCTAGTTTGTTAGGATTATTCATTCTTGAATAGAAAAACATGATAAAGACTCTGTGTTTTTCTTCCTAAATGACTTTGGAATGTGACTGCAGTTTTCATTAGTGATTTCTTCATGAAGTGACATTTGTATATCACTAATACTTCTTTAAACTTATCAGTAAGTAGCAACAGATTGCTTAGAACTCACTTTGCATGTTTGATAATATGCAAAGAGAACCACTATGGTTAAAAACTAATTTGGTACAAAGTCACAGCTCTAATGTGTTGTCACTGAACATCAGAAATGTACTTTGCATGTCTCAGTGGAATTCTGTACAAATTCACAATATGTAAGATTACAGGAGGGAAATTTTTATAGTAGATCCTGTGAATGCTTTCTTGAGCGAAATGGCAGAGTATCCTGAGAAACCATATGGGAAATTATAGAACCTGCTCAGTTGCTGAGGACAACTTTCCGGGGTAAATGAAGCCCACTGGACATTCATTTGATCAGTGTTAGTACAAAATACATTTACTTGAAATTGCTAGAATTTTACTGAAATTTATTATTTTTTCTGTGGGGAGTATGGAATGTTGAAGAAGAGTTTTAGAAGGGGAGCAAAGGGAGCAAAGTATTCTAATAATTAACTATACAAATATTTGAATTGGTTTTGAGTTCACCAGATCAATTACAGTACTTATTCCTTGAGGTGGTGTTGGGTGAAAGGTAATAGCTTTGTGCACAGGAACTAGATGAAAAAGATGAAATAACTATTCTTTGTGTTCTTCTTTTTTCCCTTTTTCTCTTTTTCTCTCTCTTTTTTTTTTTTTATTCCTCCTTTCTGTATGACTATCCAGCACTTGCTCTTTCAGCTTTGTGTGTTCTAACCAGATAGATCAGATCTAATGATGAGAAATTTCTACTGAAATAGCTGCACACAAGCTGAATTGATTTCTATCCTCAAAGGGAAAGTTTGGGGTGGTTCTTTCTTTGTTCTTTGACAAAAATATTTCCAAATCCCCTTGCATGAATAATATGAAGAAAAGTGGGCCAGCTTTATCAGATCAGTAAAGAAACTTCACAATTGTCTTTATCCTTTATGCTTTGTGTTTAATTTGTTCCTATTTCAAGTTTATTTCTTTTAATTACTCAGTGGTAAATGAGGTGAATTTGTTCTCATATTAGTGAAAAGATCCCTACAAACATGCCTTTTGCCAGCAGTCAGTGATTGGAAGGTAATTACTGAGACACTTGAACCCACAACCTGAGGCCACACGGCTAATCTCAAGTTTGTTCTTTTTAGTTATTTGTCCAATAAGGAAAAATTTTTGTACAATTTTGTAAGACAATGCCACAAAATGTTGAAAATACTTATCGTAATGTCAATGTACTGTGCCAGTTTTACTGCCCTTATTTCTAAGGAGAAAAGAGCTGCTTCAGAGTTGGTTACGCACCAGTTACCTGTTAAATAAATTTTAAGATCTGTATGCCCTTTCTGCAAGAAAGGAATTGACAGAGCAGACTGCAATTTGAAACCAGGGCTGCCACTAAGGAGATTCAAGAGACTAGAAAAGGATGCTTTTCTTTTAAACAAAACAAAACACTGTGGGCAGTCAGAAACATGTCACCAATTACTTATCCTCTTGCCCATCTATTTTTTGTTCTGTAAATATTTTTCACAGTATGAACGTCTTAACACCTATGTGGATAATTGCTGTGGTTCATTAAATTGATACTACTTAAGAAGTTATTTATTTATTTTTAAATAAAAGATGATAGTAGTTTGATAATGAGGACACTGCAGTTTCAGTTGTACAGCAACCACTGTGCAGCACAAACGAGGTGAGGCAGATACCCGATTATTTTAGCTGTAATGGTAATAAACTGTTAGACAACTTAGCAGTCAGATGGGAATTCAGAATATTTTATAAATGTCTTCTTATGAGCTCTGTGAGTTGAACTCAGATATTGACCACCAAGTAGGAAAGGCATAAAATTCTTTTAATACGTGAAGAGAAATACTTGGATTTGCTTGTTACACACCTTTAATAACATAGCTATTTTATTTTTTTTAGGAGGGCCTTGAAAAAAACAACTTCAAGAGTTACGTTTGAATACAAGGGAATGTTTGTGTGTTCTGTTTCTTGCTGTCTTTCCCCCATCTGGGAGTCTCAATTCTGTCAGTGCTTAACAACTCCAAATATTAAACATCTTATTTTGTCTACACTTTGAGTTTTCTCTTGTCTAATTGCTATGTATTTCACTTTGTGTTCAAACACTTATTTTTTCTTTAAAACTGCTGTGAGAAATCAGAATGATGAAATTTCAGACAGGTGAATGAAGTATGTGCATAGTCCATTCTGAGCTGAGCCTAGATATTGACTTTAGAATAAGCATAGGCATTTGCTTTCTTTCAAATTTAAAAGAAAAATTATATGAATGCCTGTTTCTCAAGTCAGTGTTATATTGAGTGAAATAATATAATAGAACTACAGAATCACAAAGGTTGGAAAAGACCTCTAAAATCATCCAGTCCAACCATCCACTTATCACCAGTATTTCCCACTAAACCTTGTCCCATAGGACCACATCTACACCTTTCCTGAGCAACACAACACAGAGATAGTGACTCTACCATATCCCTTTGCAGCCTGTTCCAGTGTCCAAAGTCTTTCAGAGAGGTTTTTCTTAATATCCAACCTGAATCTTCTCAACACAACTTGAGGCCATTCCCTCTAGTTTGGTTGCTAGTTATATGGGAGAAGAGGCTGACTCCCACCTTGTCACAACCTCCCTCCAGGCAGTTACAGAAAGTGATAAGGTCTCTCTTGAGCTTCATCTTCACCAAACTAAATAATCCCAATTCCCTCAGCCACTTCTCATAAGGCTTATGCTCCAGACCCCTCGTCAGCTTTGTTGCCCTTCTCTGAGTATGCTCCAGGAGTTCAATGTATTTTTTTGTAGCAGGGCCCCAGACTGAACATAATACTCAAGATGTGGCCTTACCAGTGCTCAGTACAGAAATAGATGAATATAAATAATCTTTTGCCAATTTAAGATGATAAAATACTTACTCACACATGCAATCCATGTGCATGTGGCTCACCTCAAAAAAATTTTGAGGTTTGAAGAGATCTCTGGAGAACTCTCTTGCTCAAGCAGGCTGCTCAGGACCATGTCCAAATGGCTTTCCATATTATCAAGGAAAGAAATATTAAAAAAATTGCAGCCTCTCTGAACAACTTGTACCAGGGCTTAGTCACGCTCATCATGAATGAGTTCCAGTGCCTTGATAGCACTAGCTGTGTCAGTGTTTGTCACTATGCACCACTAGGAAGAGCTTGACTATTTGCACCTTTTCTTCAGATATATATAGACATTGACAAGATCAGTCTTTTCTCCAGGCTAATATATGTCAACTCTTCCTCTCTCCTCATAGGAGAGATATTCCAGTCTATTCATCATTTTTATGAATTTTCACTGGTCTCTCTCTAATACGTCCATGTCTATCATGTACTGAGGAGACATGAACTGGACTCAACACTCCAGGTGTTTTCAACAATGTCGAGAATGGAAGGATTGCATTTCTCTGCCTGATGGCAATGCTTTGATTATTACAGCCCAGGATAGCATTAGACCCTCTTTGTGGCTAGGACACATTGTTGGCTTGTGTTCAGCTTGTTGGTCTACAAAACCTACAAGCCCTATTCTGCAAAGCTGAAAAAAAGTCATGTGGCTTTCCACTTGTCAAGCTTCATGAGATTATTTCCATCCTATTTCTCTAGACTACCAAGGTCTCTGTTTTATTAAATGCTAAGAATTACTTATGTTGTTCATTATTTTTTGTCTGTCTCTATGATTTGCTTCGGAATGTCAGATCACTGTTATCTTTCATTTTGAATGTGTTCAGGGTGTAGTACTAAGTTTCTGTACTGAATATTAACTCAAAACACAGCTGCAATAAAATAAATAATAATCAAGAGTAATTTAGTCTGGAGAAGTATGTATTTTTTAATTATATTGTCGTTTCTTGATTTTTTTTTTCTTCTTTTTCCCCTAGTATTCATTTGAATAGTTCTTAAATTTTTGAACTTCTCAAAATCCTAGTTGTTACACAGAAACTGATAATTTTTTCCATTTCTGTTTCAGTTTCTCCTGGCTTACTTATTCTAAAAAGGAAAAGTGATATAAGTAGGTACAACTAGAGACCAAGATTCTTCTATTTATTTAAATGCCATCTTTTGCTCAGTAGAAAATAAAGTAGAAATGCGAGCCAATATATGATTTAGTAATTGTTTTATAGTGTGGAATATACTAACATCATATCATTTCAAATACTTTTAGTATTAAATATAGAAAGGAAGCAGAATCTTACAAGTACTGATGTTGTGCATTCTTGACAACGTGAAGGTTATATCCTGTTAGTTCTAATATATTTTCGCTAAAAGGAAAAAAAGGTAGGCAGACAGGAATAAGGTCATGCAAAATAACTTTACTCTAAAACAATTTTCTTAACAGCACAAATAGAAGTATAAGCATTAATGTTACTCTTCTCTCCATTCTATTTTACTTCAAACTAAGAATACTGTCAAGAAAGTTTCTTTCTCAAATGTTATTGACAAAATTTGATTAATTTTTAAGTACTTATGCACCTATAGACAGAATTTGGCTTTCTACTGGAGTATTTTCTATCCAGTATTTTGATTCATATAATCATTTTGCAAGCATACAACAGTCCTTGACTATTAGGGACAGTAAATCAATCAATTTGGACAATAAATCTTTTGTGGTTTAGAACACTTTTAAGCTCTAGTGACTCATTAATGATGGATTCTTTTTCTTAAATTGAATGTTTTAATGGATTTTTAATATATGTATAAACATAAATTAATATTGCATGCTGCAAAGATTGTGAAATCTTATTTGGAACAAATTCTAAAGTGATTGTTCATCGTAAGGAAAAACTGGGAAAAAAAAGCTGCTATTAACTGAAGAGTGGCTGTATTGTGTGCAGTGTTTCTTCTGCATTTTAAGTGTATCAGTTTTTTTTAAGTGCTTTATAGCCAAAATATTAAAATGACCATATTTTTTCCTGATACATGTTATCAAATGTATGCTATAGGAATAGTTGTTTATTGTTTGTGACAAAAGCTGTGTCAAAAGAAATACTGTTCCTAGGAGTTTCTTTGTTACTTTTACATTTCATTTTATCTTGACAACTTCTGTCATGTAATTCACCTTTCTGTTGTTAAGAAAGAAGTCCTTAGTGCAAATTCAAAAACAATTCTTATTAAAAAACAAATAATTTTGAAGCTTATTAGTCTGAAATATTTCTATGAGAGTGACATTTGTGCACACAACACACAGGTCAGTGCACAGGTATGAAACAACATGTAATATTTAGCACTCTGCAGGGAACTTGAAGATTGGCAAGGGATCTAAATGCTAAATTTAGACCAGAAAATTCAGGCAAATCAGGGCAGCTGAAGTTGTTAAGCATTAATCAGGCATCTCCACATGACAGGTCAGTAGTGCAGGTGTTAATTCATGAAAAAAACTTAGGTAATCTTTAATGGAAGGGAGAAATGGTTAATGCAAGACAGAAAAAAAACTCCTTTGCATCATGAACTGCTTAATGAATAAAAAAGCCAAGGAAAATTTAGACATAAAATGAATTCTAGTATTTCAGTTCTTTGCTGATATCATGGAAAAACTCTATAAATCAGCACTGGCTACAGGACATATTTACAAGAAAATTTGCTCATCTGGAGGATTTAGAAGAGACAGAGAAAAAAAAAAAAAAAAAGATCCATCTGGAATAAGTCTCTTTTCTTCTCTAACTTTACCTAAGGTGCCTACTTCTAGCGCAACTACAACTGCATCTTGAGGCTCTCTTTCACTCATACCTAGACCTATTTTCTGATTTATACCACCATACCTGTCACTACAAAAAAACATTCTGGTAAGTATTTCTACACTGTTCCAAGCTGCACGGTTCTAGTCTCTCTCCAAAGATAAACTTATAGACATAAAAGTATCATTTAGATAGGAATCCCAGTGTTGTGGTTTTGTGGATAGCTTTCATGTACGAGACATTAACACTGTCCAAAATGTTGTCTGTGCAAACCTTCTGATAACTGCATTTCTTGTACGTATGCTCACTAGCCCCCAAAATAAAGTTTGTAGGAATTCTGTATAAAGTCAAATCTCTGTCACTACCATTTCAGAACCATCTACTAATCTCATCCATATATGGAAAAAAAGATTTAATGTAGGGAAAAAAAATAAAAATAATAAAAATCAAAAACAAACAAACAAAACCACATTGAAACAAAACTGTAATCCTAAAAAAAATGTGTATTTTTAACTACACAAAGTTGTAGGTATTTACCCTGATCTCCATAAAGCATATGCCTTAAATATGGGTTTTCTTAAACTATACACACTTTTGTGGCATATCCCTATGTCCTTAGCTTGGTTTCACCAGTGAGCTTTCCTGTCAAACTGAAACCTACTTACAGTCCATAAACCGGTAGAAGCACTAGTGTATGATCTTCATACAAACTATTTCTGGTCTCAATGGGGATATATGCAACAAAAAGAAAACACAGATGTTAAATGCTTTTATGCAAGACACAATTATGCCAGCTTAAACTTTTCTATCAAGGAAGAAGCACTTGAAGGTCATTTACTGACCAAAAAGTGTATGAATTTAAGTAGAATCCTTAATGTATAATTTTTCCTTTTAGGCTGAGTTGAGTTCTAAGCAATTTTCTCTCACTGCTGTGTAAAACAGAATGTAGTTAAAGTATGCTACAGATATGTATATTAATCCAAAATATCTCTGTGCTGTCTGGAATTGTTCATTGTGCCAAATGTTTTGAATAGTTTGTACAGCATTTGCATATGAAGTCCTAGAACAAGAACCTTCAGGTTTCAAAGTCAAACACAAAAGGTAGAAAAAGTTCACAATAAAAGTAACCCCACAGTTTTCTTGTGGTCTCCCTCTTGTGTATACTTTGATGTAGTCAATAATTACATAATCATTTACTGTAAGTGTTTCTATGATACCTCAGCCTTCATCACTGCACAGGGTAGAAAGCACTTACTAAATGGGAAACTGCTAAGTGATTCTTCACTATGTGCATCATTAAGTAATGGCTATATGCTGTACTTCTTGCACATGATCACAATAATGTACTTTATACAGAATTATTAATTTCCCTCATGGGTTAATGGGTTTCTATGGCCTTTATGACCATAATCTGAATGATTCACAATAATTAATGAAATTGGCTTAAGAATAGCTTTTTAGATAAAGTTACTTTTTTACTTTTATCTTGCACTGAAGTGAGCTTCAGCACATAATGTTATGACATGTTATGGTCTAAAAAAACCAACTGTTATTTTACTTTGTAATTTGAGGTGTCAGACATTTTTTTTTTAAAGTGTCATTTCCCACTATTCTTAATCTCCATAATGGATAAGACAGGTTCTGGAGAGAAAAGAAACTCTGTCATTCTAGATAGCATTTTCTGGGCACCATCCATCTTGAGATCCGAATGAAATGGGTGCTCTGCTAGAATTAGAATGTAATGAAATAATTAAAGAGTCTGTTATGATATGTATTTATAAAGGATTTGAATTTCAGCATCATGATCTACACTGGATATTGATATTTCCTAATTCTACATTAATTCACGTAGAATCTTACTTTCTGTAGTAGACCGTAGCCCCTGAGATAGTAGAAAGTATGACGTTTTATGACTGTGGATATCAAATGCCAGTACGTATTTGGCAAGTGGCTCCAGGTGTTTGCTGGGTCAAGGGAAGGCTATCTCTAAAGACTTGTAGTTTCTCACTTCATAGTTTTTGCCTTTTCACCTTATTGCCATCTCAGTCTTCCCTAAATCTGCAATTGGTTTTTGCCTCACTTTCTTTTCCTTTTGCATTCTTTGAATTGCATTCCAGAAACACATGGATTCATCTACTGAGGCAATAACAGTGAGAACAAACAAGACAGACAGATTTCCTACAGCCCCAGAAGCAAAGGTGCTCATGTTAAAAGTAGCTGTGATAATAATTTCTACTTATGTCCAGTTCTGTGCCTTCTGAAAGCAAAACACTCATCACATTACTGTTAAGCTCTAAAGAACTGTGTCGTGAATTTGTGACTTTGAACAAACTTGAGTGGATTTGAACAGCATCCTTGTACCAGTTTTAAAGTACCTGTGGTAAGAAAAGGTGGTCCGGGGAAAACATTTTTTACCACCTTATGAATTAATGATGATCATTTAAGAACAAACAAACAAACAGAAGTTTGTAATAGCCATATTATATTTGGTATTATTTATTTGGTATTATATTATATTAAGGCATATATTGTCGATTGTCTTCTTTCTGATGGTACATGAGCAGCTAGTAAGAGAAGGATATAAGAATATGGAAAGCACAGAGTACTAAGTTCCTAGCATCCCCTCCCCTGTTCCAGCAATTCTGTAGACTCGGAAATGATGTTAAGATTGAAAGATGAAAGCTCTTGGGAAAATTTTTCACAAGTTTACAAAATGTGTGTTTTTTTCCTATCCCATGACACTCAGTTAACAACTAAATGGAAAATTCATTGGAAATAATTTTATTCTGAAAGTATTTACTACAAACAGAGCTTATTTCACCTGTAAAGGAAAAGCAATGCTTAAAAGTGGTAGGCTTGCAGAGTTTTACAAATGTTTTTATTCCCAGGACTCCATAATAAGCTTTCTACTTACTGTATTTATCTGAAATGAAGTTTTCTCTGCACATTATAAACAATTTACATTTTTACATATATGCTGGAAAAAATGCTAATTTTGTGTACACTTTAGTAAGCACATAGGTAAGTGAAAAAGTATTTAAACAGTCATCAATAAAGTTGATATTGTTGTTGTGCACATCTGATAGAGTATTTTTCATCTTTGGTAGAATCAGCTCTGTTTTTTCATGTTTTTATTTAATTTGAAAAACAAACAAACAAAAAAACTCCAAGATGCATACAAGATTGTTCCTACGCTAGCAAGGAGGGAGCTGACAAGCATCAAGATTTTTTTACACAAAAATATTGTGTACCAGAAAGGATGCAATAACTATCTTTGATTGCAGTTAATGGCTTTTTCTTTCACAGTTAAGTTGCTTGCTTTTCATCCTAATCATTGTTAGAAGTTTTTGTGGGCATACTGTACGGAAAAAAATGTGCATTAGAATTGAATTTTTTAAAGGAACATTCATATTAAATCCATATTTTTCTCACGTGTGCAAATATGAATACTACAGCTTAAAGATGTGAAACCCACCAACTGAAATATTTTTAAACAATTAGAGTTGAGCCTCTGTCTTTGGTTGACTATGCACTCTTTCCTCTCTGGTAAAAGTTGGAGAGTGGGAATTTGAATTAATATATTTATTCCACTTATTTTATTTCTGAGATTATACACACGTATTCTGTTCAAGTTCTAGTGTTGGAAAGAAGATTGAAATCCTTAGTATTTAATTTACTTGGGGATGGCTATGGTGAGTGTTGATGTTTGTCTGTTTGTTTGATGCTGAAGATGAAGAAAGTTTTGTGATGTCATGGAGAGGCCATAGTTCTTATCCCAGGATGTATGTGCTTTGTTCCTACCTTAGCCCAGTATATTCAAATGTTGACGTCCCTGGAGACATGCACTTTGCCTGAGGTGTTACTGGAGGAAAGAGACAAAATGCTGAAGCAGGAAGTTTACTGAGGAGTAAGTGATTCCTAACGTTACCAGATCTGAACTGATAATTTCTCTTCAAGGCTTTATATATTTGAATGAATCTGTATAAGAGTTAGTTTTTTAATTATGAAACATGCTTTCTTTCTCAAATCTACTTATCTCATTCCCTTTGAAATTTCTTCGATAAGTGATGAAATCTATTATGAGGTGGCATATACTTTAAAATATCTGTAGCAGAGGAAATATAATACTGTCTTAAGAACAGACTAAAACCTTTCTGGAGGTAGGGGGAAGGAATTTGTTACAGTGATGGCACTCAAATGGAAGATTTCAAAATATGTCATAGGAAATGTCTTGAGACATAGTTTCTTTCTGTGATTGATTTTATTAGCTCATTCTCCACTCACCTGTTTTGTGTTAGTGTTGGATATAATATGTGAATATCTGTTTTCTTTAATTGCCTTGCAGTTAACAGAATAGGAACAAAGGAAAAAATAATCTTGATTGTCTTTCAAGAGTGGATTCAAAGTGCTTTGAACTTCCATATTGCAATGAATGCTGAGGATTCATATTTTATATTAATGCATATTCTTGACCATGGGAAAATATTTAACTCACAGTGAAACAGTGAAAACTATTTGAAACAGAATTGAAAAAAAACCTCTGAAAGTCATTCAAAATCTTTCAATTGATGTTAAAAACTCAGCATTTCAAATGTGAAGATGAAAAATGATTTTTATTTTTGACAGTTTATGGGAAAATGCCATTCTTGGGGGTGCTAACACTTTCCCAAGGGCAATAAATATCCACTTAATATAAATATCCAGTTGATATAAATTGTAGAAGAGGAAAAATGTTTTTTCCATTATTGAAATCATTTTCTTAGGATAATAAATGTTCTTAGCCTGCAAAAGCTTTATGTGGTGAAGTGCAGAGGTTGGAAGCTTGTTTTCACTCAGACCTGGGCTTGAGTGGCAGCTCCTGGGTGATGCCCAATTGCGACCTGCAAGCACAACAAGTACAGCTCAGGAGGGAGCTCACTGCTTCAGCTGGCACCTGGCTTCTGTCTGGGAAGCATGGGCAGGCCATGGTTTGGTGGGAACAGATGAGGTGCAGATTCTGGCATGGATTTTTGCTGGTTGGATGAGGTTAGCTGGACTGGAAGGAGAGCGGTCAGGCTACAAAAGATGTTGTGAGAGGCACATGCATCTTCTGCTACCTCCCAGCTGGCATGTGGAGCTTTGCTATGCAGTGGTGTGACAGCAGTGTTGTGCCAGCTGAGCCAAGGCCAGGGCCAGTGTGAGCTCTGAGCATGTTCAGACACAGCCCACTGCTGAGCTACGTGCTTATTTGCATGCTAGCACTGCAGTTTGAATTTACAACAGTGTGCTCTCCTCTCTGTCACCTTAACTAAGCAGATAAATATATATATTTTAAGCATCTGTTCCAGTTTCCTGTTGGAGTCTCCTGAGATTATATGAATTGGGGTTGGTTTGTGTGCCTTCTAAGCTGTGCCGTAAAAACTCTGAGACTGTTCTTGATACTTGCAGAGGGCTTTACTTTTTAAACTTGTTGAGTCTGTGGGACTTTTGAATAGCTGTTTAATTGTATAGGCCTTGGGAAATCTTGCTCAAGAAGAAAACGTGCTAGCAGGGAAGAAGAATATGCAGAATATCCTGAGGAAAGCAGGAAGGAGAAATGGGTGAAATGTTGGGAAATGTGAAAATGAAAGAAATAAGTTTTTGAGGAGAGAAAGTGGAAGGAAATATTCAAGATACTTATAAAAAAAAACTTTGTTCACATAGTTGGAATAGAAGATCTCAGTGTAGCAATTTTAAGAAGATTCAAAATGTCTCCCACTGTAATTTTACAATGATCCACTTTGCAATTCCATGGTAAATCTACAAATGAGCTGGAAAAGCAAGCAAACAAACAAACAAAACAAAAACTAGCAAAGTTGTGTCTAGGGTCTTTAGAATGGCTTAGGAAGGCAAGGTGAACTTGGAACAGTAATGCCTTCTTCTGTGTTTGAAGAAACTGGGAAAATTTTATGTCCTAGCATTTATAATTTACATCATTTTTATTATTTGATTAAAACAATATTTTAAGACAAAGTAGACAGTAGGATACTTCTCTTGATTTGTTTGCATTCAGAAAGAAAGAGTAAGACAGATTTTTTCTATTGTTCTCCATCATGGCCCCTTCTCACTTGTTCAGCAGTGTCTTCTGAGATCTTGTGTCTTCTAGACCAGCACCTCTATGCTAAGATGTATTTTAATTTCTATCACGCTTTATTTATTCATTTATTCATTGATTTATTTATTTATTGCCACCAAAATCCTTCTGTGCACAAAAGGTTGTTCTTATTATACACCTCGGCAGAACTTTTATTTTTATTTTGTTTTCCAGGACATTGGTTACATGATTGCCCATTATTTACAGTTTGCATACCCAGAATATCAGCATCACAGATGAACCTAATTTCCACATTCCTTGCTGTACATTAGTCTGCAAGAGGATATGCTTAATTGTGTTTTTATCCAAGCTAATAGAGGCTGTGCCAGGTTGTTAGACATGGAAGGAAGGATGCTTAGTATTGGTTTTGTCCCCAGCAGGGGTCTCTGAAGACCCAGTTGCCAGGATACCCACTCAGTGATACCTCAATAGGCACTGATGAGGTCTGGCTGTTGGCCTCCTACATCCCCCATTGAACAGAGGAGCCAGAGATGTCCTGTGCTGCCTCTACCATCTGTCCTTTAGGAGTGAGGGTGGCTTGTTTTATCTTTTTTAAATTCCTTTAACCTTCTTATTCTGTTACATTTTCATATCTGTGATTTCTAGTCACTATTCTTGCCTTTTATCAATGCTATTTTAGCACTGATTCACTTGTTTCTTTAGTACATTAATGTATGGTGATGTATCAAATTAGCACACATCCTATGAAAACCTCTTAAAGGGAAATTGTTTCACTTTACATTTGAACTTTATTTGATATGCCGAATGCATTTTTAAAAGTGCATGAATCTGAATTCTTCCCTCTTGTCCAAGTCTAGTTTCCTGCTGAAATGTAAATACTGTATACAGGAGCTATCTGCAGATTCTTTTGACAGCTTGAGCCCATTTCCAGATGGCGTGTAATCACCATTCCTTTTCAGAACTGTTTTTTATAATGGTGATAATTAAGGATTATTTTCTAGGACTGAATATGTACACTCAAATTGAAAATGGTCAACAAAATAGCTGGCAATGAAAGGCTGAACCAGAATTTGTTTCAGTGTGATAGGATCATGATTACACACTGATTTATATGTACTGATATTGTGCTAATTTGTTGCTTGTAGAAACAAAATAGCTGAACTTTAGATGCTTTCTATGACACAAAGGGGGCAGATGGAATACTGTTCTGATTTGGTAGATTTTTGATCAAATCAAGCTCGCTATCTGTGAAGTGCTAAGTTCAATTAAAAAAGAAAAATCTCTATCTGTACTCCTTGATGTTATACAGAATCACAGAATGATAGAATTCTAGGGGTTGTAAGGAACCACTGAAGGTCTAATCCAACCCTCTGCTAAAGAAGGTTTCCTAGAGTAGTTACATCCAAAATTATTTAAAATATCCAAGATATGTAATCATATTCTTCCGAAAATTTGAATACTTGAATACATGCTCAAACCATATATGAGTTAAGTGACTTTTCTTATGCTTTTTAAGTATTTATGCCAAACTTCATATTTATTCAGTCATAGTTATTAGTCATAGAGCTGTAATTAGCTGTTGTATTTAATTGTACATTGTTATTTCCATGTACTTAACTAATTGAAGTAGTTAACTTATATGCATACAAGTATAATGAGAAAATACCATGCTGCGGAATGAATGCCTGGCCTGCTCTTCTCTAAAATCATTGCCTTTGCTGGTTTTCAGCATCAAGTCTTGTGTGCAGCAATTTATATTCAGTTTGAGGAGTAGTAAACTTCACTAATTTAAACTGCTTTGTGGTAGTACTAGGTTGTGCTGGGGTTTGAGGGAGAAACATGGGAAAAAAAATTGGAAACATCTCATTTTTATGTGACTTCTAGGCAGTTTAACCATTTTAATGGAATTTCTAATTCAAGAACATATAATTTAACAGATAGACATCTGTCGGTTGGTATAATATATTCTCAGTGGTCTTTTGGTCATTGTGGTTTTCAAATATAGCATGACTTCTTCTGTTTTTGCTTAAATTTATGAAATCACATTGTATAAAAATGCTTTCTATGTATTTAGGTTAAGAATTATCCACTTAAAATTGAGTGGTTACTTTATATCGTATTGTCTCTGTTTCCTGACTAAGTAATATACAGCTAATATTCATACATATAGCATCCTGGTCAAACTGTAACTGCTTGCACTGTGTTCAAATTACCTAATAAACCTTGGGGGAAATACCAGTAAAATTCAGTCATGCAAAACCAAACATGATCAAAACATAACTAGAAAATAAATTAAGAAACTGAAGGAAAAATCAGTGGGTTTTCTTTATTTATTTATTTTATACTGAAATGCTTAATTAGGATATATATGCATTAGAGATATATAGCTCATTTCCTGGAGAACGGATGCTTTGTACTAATTTGCTGATACTGTAAAAGAAACAACTTTGACAAAATTACTGAGAAATCATTCATACATTGATCTGATATAGATACACTACTACTCTTTGAGAAGACTTAATGAGTTTAAAAGGAAAACATGTATAATTTATGAGAATATAAAATACTTCATATCCTAAGCTGGAAGAAGAGAGGGAACTTGGGTTGTTTTGTTTTGTTTTTGAATCTAAATCTGACTTAAGTGAAAATGCTAACAGAGAATTTATAGGAGACAAGGTATAGGCATAATGGGTTTGACTGCTCAGGTTTTGGGACAGCTTTATTAATATCACTTTCTGCAAAACTGCTAAGTTAGGAATCAACAAAGAGGGCTAAGTTTAAAAAACAATCAGTCAGAAAATAAACAGGTGTTTCTAGCAGTATGGTTCTCCATTAATTGCACTTATGTTTTTCTTTTCTAGACTGGAATTGTGTGCTTGGCAACATAGTTTAATAGTGGTGGCAGACTCTGTGGTACGAGCAGAAAAGAAATTGTTGGTCTTTCTTTCATAACAAGCATCTTCCTTTCAAGCTGAGTGGGAGAGATGCTAGAGAGATGCAACAGAGAGAAGAATAGGGCTAGAAAGGGTATTATTTTCAGTATAGTGTTTCTAGAAATTGTCTGCTTTTATACTTCAAAAAAATCTGATACAACTTAGAGTTATAACTTTGATAATCAAAACAATCTACAAAAACTCACTGTAAAGTGAACAGTGTTTTTGGTTAAATAAATATAAATCTATTCCTTACTTTTCAGAAATCTCTTTTCTTCTTATGGAATTTATCTGATAAATGCTATTTCAACTTCTTATACAGTTATTTCTTGGAAGATCTCTGTCTTCTTGTTATTGGTCTTTAATCCATGTTGATGGGCTAAAACATTGTGTAGAAAAGACACAAACAAATATGAGCAGCCAGTCTGAAACATACTTGAAATCCATAAGTAGAAACATTATCCCACTGGTGTGCTTAAATTAAAATAATCCCAGGTCAGCCTTGGAGTCCACAGTGCTTTTATCAGCTAACATCAAGCACTGAATTTAGCATAATGGTCAATGAAGTATGAAAAAGGGTTTCTTTTGCTATGAAGAAAAATCTAACTTCCTTCTTGAATTTCCTTTTAAGTACGTTCTGAATGAACATGCTTGAAGGGAAATTAACAGTTCAAGACGTGCTTGCTTAGATGAACTAGAATAAAAGGTGCATCAAAACCATATTTTTAGTGGAGCATGGAAATTACATGAAATTACCTATCAAAGCTACACTAATCTGTTAAGGCACTGGACATTGTAAATACCAATATTGAAATTGCTTGAGCAAGCATAACTTCCACTGATGGCTATGTGTACAGAATAACAGAACATCTGAATTACAGTATCACAAAGTCTTGTTCCTTTTTCTAACTCATTATAACTTTCTAAACTACCCTTAAAAATAAATATGTTTATAAAGCATTTTGTTTTCTCAAAAAATCCTATGACTTCAGGAGTGGATCTCCTGAGCTTAGTTAGAATCACAGAATCAGAGAATCACGGAATCGTAGGGGTTGGAAGGGACCTCCAGAGATCATCAAGTCCAATGCCCCTGCCAAAGCAGGTTCCCTACACCAGGTCGTACAGGTAGGTGTCCAGGTGGGTCTTGAATATCCCCAGAGAAGGAGACTCCACAACCTCCCTGGGCAGCTTGTTCCAGTGCTCTGTCACCCTCACCATAAAGTTCTTACACACATTTGTGTGGAACTTCCTATGCTTCAGTTTCTGTCCGTTTCCCCTTGTCCTGTCTCCACACACTGCTGAAAACAGTTTGGGCTCACCACTCTTCCCCCCACACCTTAGATATTTATAGACCTGGATCAGGTCCCCTCTCAGTCTTCTTTTCTCAAGGCTAAACAGATCCAGTTCACTTAGCCTTTCTTCATAGGGGAGATGCTCCAGGCCCTTCACCATCTTTGTGGCCCTCCGCTGGACTCTTTCCAAGAGATCCCTGTCTTTTTTGTACTGGGGAGCCCAGAACTGGATACAGTACTCCAGATGAGGCCTTACCAGGGCAGAATAGAAGAGGAGGATTACCTCCCTCAACTTGCTGGCCATGCTCTTTTAAATGCACCCCAGAATGCCACTGGCCTTTTTTGCCACAAGGGCACACTGCTGGCTCATGGCCAACCTGTCGTCCACCAGGACACCCAGATCCCTCTCCGCAGAGCTCCTTTCCAGCAGGTCATCCTCCAACCTGTACCAGTGTATGAAATTATTCCTCCCTAGATGCAAGACTCTACACTTGTTTTTGTTAAACCTCATCTGGTTTCTTACTGCCCAGCTCTCCAGCCTGTCCAGGTCTTTCTGCATGGCAACACAGCTTTCAGGGGTGTCGGCCAGTCCTCTCAACTTCATATCATCAGCAAACTTGCTGAGGGTGGCCTCTATCCTCTCATCAAGCTCATTGATGAAAATGGTGAACAAGACCGGACCCAGCATTGACCTCTGAGGAAATACTGTTACCACTAGTAACAGGTCTCCAACCAGACTCTGCACCACCACCAACAACCCTCTGTGCTCTGCCAGTCAGCCAATTATAAACCCACTTCACTGTCCAGTCATCTATCCCACACTTTCTCAGCTTTATTAGGATGCCGTGGGAGACAGTATCAAATGCCTTGCTGAAATCAAGGTAGACTATATCCACTGCTCTCCCCCCATCCACCCAGCCAGTGACAACACTGTAGGAGGCTACCAGGTTGGTCAGAGCATTTTACAAAACACTTTTCAACCGTTCACACAGTGTTTATCCAATCAGAGCTGTGAGACGTTCTTTCTTCTTCTAGAGGTGTCCTTGGTTCTCATGCTGTTTATCTTGCTCCACAGCTTCTGCTCTGAACAGCTTTTCTTGTATTCCCACACCCGTGGATGCATCCCATCGGGGCAAAGAAAGCATTCAGTATCTCCGCCTTCTCAGCATCCCCCGTTACCAGAACACCCCCCTCACTTAGTAGGGGAGCCCTAGTCTTCCTTTTACTGTTAACATACTTAAAAAAGCCTTTTATATTATCCTTTATCACCTTTGTCAGATTGAATTCCAGAAGGGCTTTAGCCTTCCTCATCACATCCCTGAAGGCCCTGACAACATTTCTATATTCTTCCCAAGTGATCAGACTCTTTTTCCATATTTCATAGACCTGCTTCTTCCCTTAGAGTTTGTGCATGAGCTCATTGCTCATCCACACAGGTCTCCTGCCACCCTTTGCTGATTTCTTGCTCACAGGGATGCAGTGATCCTGAACTTGGAAGAAGAGCTGTTTAAATGCCAACCAGTTCTCACAGGCCCACTTACCTTCTAACACCCTAGCCCAAAGGATAGCTCCAAGTAGGTCCTGGAAGAGATCAAAATTGGCCCTCCTAAAGACCAGGATAGCAATCATACTTTTTGCTTTGCTTCCACTCAAGATCTTGAACTCCACCATCTCGTGGTCACTACAACCCAAGCTGCACCCGACCTTTACTTCCTTGACAAGCCCTTCCTTATTAGTGAGAATAAGGTCCAGCAACACCCCTCCCCTTATCGGTTCCTCCACGAATTGTAGAATCTTAGAGTAACCCAAGCTGTAACAGAGCCACAGAGATCACTGACTCCAATTCCATTCTCTACTCCAAATTCAAACCCTTTGTCTCAGAGCTTTGCCAAGACTTTTGGCAAACATGATGCTTCAACTGCTCTGGGGAGCCTGTTCCAGTGCCTGAGCACCCTCTGACTGCATACTTCTAATATCCAATATTTCATGAACACTACTTTAATTAGTAAGTTGCACTTAAAAAAAAAAGAAAAAAAAGAAAAAAAAAGGGGTCCTCAAATTCTAAAGCACTTTGCATCTCCTGATGCCTATTTATATTCTTGATCCTTTGATTCTTTCCCCTAGAGGGAAAGACAGTATTTATTACTTTTGTATTGATGTGTGAGTACATTCATCATCATGCTTGTGTACGTTATTGTCTACAGCACCTTCAATCTTCCAATGATTTGTTTTTAATTACTAAGTAATTATTTTTGATGTGGATGTTCTTAATAGAAGCTAGTGATGTTTATTTATTTTTAAAACTGTGAGTTTTATGTTGGAATTATATTAAATATGAATTGTACACAAGTATGGAATGTTTTGTATAATCAGTTAAGGCATAGCAAAAAATTAAGTATGTCATTTATAATTACATCTAAGGCAGAATGTAAATAATGAATGCTATATGAACACTGTCAGTTTTGTGTTTTATTTCTGAATATTAGCACTTTGAAGATTAATTTTCAAGTATTTTCTACTCCTTTAAAGAAGATAATTTCCTTTCAAAATCGGTTATTGAACATTAAAAAAGAAAACAACAAAGAAAACTTTGCATTGAAATCTTGAGAAATGTATAAATTGGCGCAGATCTGTAGAGATTCAGAGTACAAGTAGCTTTCTTGGTTCTAAATTTAACACAATTTGAGGCCCTTATTAAAACCAATATCTTCTATGTCATCCCACTCACCAAATGGGTACAATTGAGTGTATTTTGTGTTAAAACTGAATCATTTAATTTAAATCTTGAATAAGGTAGTCTACCTAACTTTTCTTTACTTTTGCTATGTGTGTGATTTGTGATCTACACATAAAAAAGATATAATACCACTGATGTGAAAATATTCAGGCAGGCCTTGATCCTGAAAAGACCTATGAATGTGCTTAATTTTAAAAAATATGAGGGCCCCATTGGCTGTTTAGATGTCTAATGAAGTGCTCAAAAGTAAGCAAGCATGCAAAATAATCTTTGTTATAAACTGGGTGTTAGGAAGTTATAAAAATGGCAGTCATGTCCAAGAGAGTTAAGCATCTTTTCAAACTGCTATACCAGAAGGGGTAAATTTAGCAGAAAATAAATTACAATCATGATTAGAGAATGGCTGCAGACTTAATTAGCTCATTTTTAATGTTGTACATATATTAAAAAAAAAAAACACTTTAAATGTCGTATTGTAGAAGAAAGTATGAATATAGAAAGAAATTAGCCTGTGAATTGGCTTTTTAAGTGCTTTTTTAGTGTTTTAAATCTAAGAGGGACCAATTTCTCATAAATCGTGTGCATTATTTTTTGATAGAAGAGTGTTCACTTCTGTAAGAAAAAAAACCCATAATGTACATGGAGAATTTAAACCAAATGCATGATGAATTCTATGGCAATTTGTAAGTAAATCTGTTAATTAGTCTGTGTAGAAATTAATTTAAAAATAGGATCTTTAGAGAAATCTAGCATGTGTCAGTTTCTCCTTTGTTCTGTATGATTTTCCAGAAGGATTAACAAACTCTTTGCACTTTCTATGCAAATGAAATTAAAATCTTGTGAATAGACTAAAATGAAAATCATTATTTGCTAATTAAGATAAGTTACTTGCAATTGTACTTAATTATAGAAGATTTTTATACGATATGGAAAGGATCAAAACAACACTTTTGTTATTCTTAATGCTGAGCCTTTGCAAGCTCAAGAATAACTGGAATGATCACTTCTATTCTGCCATATTTATATATATGCACACAGTTTATACACACTAGTGAGTCTGTAGGCAGGCAGTGTGTAATGGTGTGCCTGGGACTTGTAGAAGGAGACTATGTAGCCTACCCTTCCCTGCATGCATTCTTGGTATTAAGACTGGAAAAAAGAGCTTCTGTCATAGTTCTATTAGCTACTGGAACAAGGCAGCAGGAGTACAGACATGTTACTGGATCTTCCAATCTTGCGGATTTGAGTCTTCCAGAAGATTTTCTCTTTGTCTATACCTGCTTATTTTTTTTTTATCTCTTCCTCAAATAAAAGCAAAACAAAACAAACAAAAAAACCTCTCAACAGCAAAAATTCCTAATAAACAAACAAAAAAATGATTATCCATTAAACTTATTATAAATTAAGGAACAGAACAGTACTTGTTTTGGTTTAACTTGCTTGCACCACATGGCATGTGAGTTTAGTAGGATGAGGAGACAGTCACTGAATCTTCTGCACCACTGATGGACTGCATGGAGAACGTTAAGAAGTGGTCACTTTTAGTACATGGCAGGATGGTGAAACTCCTTCAGCTGAGGAGCTGGTGACCACCCTGGCAAGGTCTGCACCACATAAGTAAATTAACCTGGTATGGTGATGAGGTCTACCTCTGGGCTCACCCTGTTGTAGGGCATGTCTTCCCTGCCCCAGTGGACACCAAGGGAAAGGAGGAGTTTCCCTGTCAAAAATGTGAGTGTTTCATAGAATCAGAGAATCACAAGGTTGGAAACGACCTATAAGATCATATCATCCAACCGTTGTTTCATTACCACTGCTACCACAAGCAATAAACTATATTTCGCAAGGCCTCATCCAGACGCTTCTTGAACACTGCCAGGGATGGCAACTCCACAACCTCCCTTGGAAGGCCATTCCAGTGCCTGACCACTCTCTGAGAGAAAAAGTTTTTCCTTATGTCTAACATAAACCTCCTCTGATACAACGTGCAGCCATTTCCCCAGTTTCTGTTTGTTGCCTGGGAGAAGAGGCCTCTTCGCCACAACCTCCCTTCAGGAAGTTATAGAGAGCAATGAGGTCTCCCCTGAGCCTCCTCTTCTCCAGACTAAACAATCCCAGCTCCCTCAGCTGCTCCTCACAGGACTTGTGCTCCAGACACATCACCAGTTTCATTGCCCTTCTCTGGACATGTTCCAGGGCCTCAATGTCTTTCCTGTAGTGAGAGGCCCAAAACTGAACACAGTACTGAAGGTGCGGCCTCACCAGTGCTGAGTACAGGGGGATGATTACCTCTCTGCTCCTGCTGGCCACTCTATTTCTAATTCAGGCCAGGATGCTGTTGGCCCTCTTGGACTCCTGGACACACTGTTGGCTTATCTTCAGCAGAGCATCAACCAACACCCCCAGGTCCCTTTCTTCACAATCATCTAGCCACTCATCTCCAAGCCTGTAACATTGCATAGGGTTGTTGTGGCCAAAGCACAGGACCCAACACTTGGCCTTGTTGAACCTCATCCCATTCAACTCAGCCCACTGATCCAGCTTATCTAGATCCCTCTGAAGGGCCTCCCTACCCTCAGGCAGATCAACACCACCTCCCAACTTTGTGTCATCTGCAAACTTACGGAGGGTACATTCAATCCCTTCATCTAGGTCATCAATAAAGATATTAAACAAGATCGGCCCCAGTACCAACCACTGGGGGACACCACTCATAATGGGTCACCAGCTGGACTTAACTCCATTAACCACCATTTCCTTTAACACCATTTCGTGTGTGCACTCAGCATCATGCAAGTTTGCCAAGCCACAGGATGAGGTGATCTCACTGCCAGTCTGAGAGGGTGGCATCTTCGCCCTGCTTGAGAATGATACCATCTGTTTAGAAATACCAGCTTCTGGGAGAGTATTATTTAGTGTTCATAAATGGTTTCAACTTCTAATCAGATAATTAAATGGCCGGACTAAAATTGGTTACATTGGGTTATTTTTAGAATTTAAATACCAAGAGTGTTACAGTTATGCCACGGACAAAAATTATAACAAAACTAAGATGAAAAGCTACTTAATAAATAAATAAATAAATAAATAAATAAATAAATAAATAAATCCAATGTTTCTTGTATGTAGGAAAATGAGGCAGTAGCAATATGGAAAATTAGAATAAAGATTTTTAAATATAAGATAATCCATTGCAGATTGATAAATGCTTAAACAATTTGACTTTCTATAGCATCGTGCAGCAACTTCTCAGCTATGTGTTTTCACTGTCTATGTGCTTTCCATGTACCCGTCACTTGCCTCTGTAACTGACAAACATCTAAACTGAAAAAATTCTCTCAGAGAAAATTGGTAGAGGCAATGTGTGCATTAAATTCAAAGAATTATGTAAGATGTGACTGACCCTAGCTGTTGCAAGGAAAGCTGAATTTTTCTTGACACAAAGGGATCCAACTGTGGTCTTCCCTTTAAACAGTTATGTCAGTTGAACTGGCAGTATCCCACTTTTGTGGATCAAATGGTGTAAGAAGTTTCTCCCTGAGTAAGCTGGGCCAGCATTTGAGACTGTGTGTGTTGCTCAGCCCAGTGCGGAGTACAAAAACTAAAGAAGTAACAAAAGAATTTCAAAGAGAACAACAAGTTTGAACTGTTTTTCAATGCACATATTTCTTCCTGAATATGACTGAGGATGCCCAGTGTCATAAGCAGTAAGAATACTGTGGAGATTGGTGATAGGTATGAAATTGCTGTCGCTAAGTGTTATATTTGTATAGTTATTTCTACATATTTTGTATCAATATGCTTTATCAAAAGTTTCATGTAACTCAAAATATGTTCAAATGGGTAAATTTGATATTACACATTAGAACCTCAGCACACAGAATATCTAAAAGAACTTGGTCAGGCTGGTCACTGGACTCTACAGCTCTGTTTAATGTTTCAGTTCATATAGCAGTACAACAGTAAATCATTTCATTTCTGCATGCATTTGCCTATCATAGTTTTCTTTGAGTTAGCTACTCTGTTCTTGTCTTCTACTTATCAGTCTAATTATATATTCTGTGCAGATGCTCTGCAAGTCATGAACATGCATGCCATCTGCATAGACCTTAATTTCCAAGAGCAAACTGCTCCCAAGACTATCTCTGATCAATTGATGGATTGATAATTGGTTTGCTGATCTGAGCCTCTAAAACATATCTTGCCAGAATTCTTTTTTCTCACTAGTTGTTATCTGTAATAAAAGGAAAGGTTATAATGTAAACCATATACAAATATTACTTTATCTGCTTGTAACATATTTTTTACCATTGCAGCTGTTCACCTTCTTTCTTGAACTTTAGAACAGCTTCATTACTGATAAATCAGCCTTCACCTGTTGGGATTGATCTATTTAGGGAATGGAGTAAGAATGACTAGGTGACTTGTCTAAAACACCAAGAATAAGGACAAGACTGTGGAGCATGCGTGTGGTTTGGTATATAGGAATTTGCTTAATATTGTCTAGTTATCCACATAAGTTGTATATGACTACAAAATTTTGTTTAGCTCTATTTCCATCCCCTTTTACTATCATCATTGCAGTACCCTATTCTGGAGTATTTACTCACAGTAGCGATGCTAGAAATTAAATGTTTGTAGAGGTGTTAACTGGGTAACAGGACATCTCTAAATGTAGCTGACAATAACAACACATACTGTAAAAGGAAAATGCTGCAAAAATAGTGAGAAATGTACCCCTTTCCAATTTTAGTATCTACAAAAAATATATGTAAAATTTCTAGGCTGTAATTTCATATATATATATTTATTTTAATTTTGGGGGAAATACGTGTACAAATGTCTGCGTATTGTTAGTGACATTAAGATAAAACTGTGCTTTTGTATGGACTCAATAATTTTTATTCAGATCCTCTCCAAACATACAAGAAATATTGTCTAGAGTGGGGATTCTGCAAATTACTGTTCAAGCAGGTGTGTGGAATTTTAAAATGTACTCTAATTCTTTTCCAATCTGTGGTTCTGTTGGCTTTGTGTCTTTGGCATTTTTTGTTTATTTTTCTTACCATCCTTTTTCTGTATACTTTTGCTTTTGCCTTCAGTCTTTTGTGTTGCATTTGTAGTGACTTAGAACTGAAGCTAGAGTCTGAACAGAAAAGCAACAGTTGCAGTAAGATCTACAAAGGATACATGGGTAAGTTATTTTTGTTGCCACAAACATTTTTGTTATAATCATTGAAATTTTTATGAAGTGTATGTTTTAGTGCAATACTGGTGTCTTGGGTAATCATCACAGATAGATTTTCTTTTATTTATCAATCAGCAGACGTTTTAAATTTCTGTATAGCCTGCTAACTGCTTGGGCTGATTAGCATGAAATTTGGCTTGCATTGATTAGCCAGATGGAAAAGGAATATAAAATAAGCTTTATTTCTTCTATTACAGTTATATTCCTTTTCTGTAGTAGAAGTTCCTATGTTTTTTAACTTGGGAAGATCAATAATCCATCAGAATAAGAGTTTAACAGAGGTCAGTTATCTAATCTTGTTCTGAGATAATGTTTTTTGTTTTCCACAAATATCAAGAAAAAAAATCTAGATGTGGAGTTTATATGTGATGCTTTGGATCAAAACACAGGTTTCTTTGTGTTCACAGATAATTAGGACACTGTCCTGGGATGTGGGATGTAAAGATGTGTGTCCTGCTTCACTGAGCAAAAATAGCTGGCTTGATATAGATTCCTCTGAATTATGCATAGAGACTGAATCTTCAGTCTCTATGAGGCAAGACCAGTCCCTTAACCTGCAGGCTACACAAGCTTTTCTTTTCTTTGTATTCTTGGATCTTGTTATAAGACACTTTTTCTCAGTTAATGATAAAAATTGGAATGCTTTTTACTAGGATGAATGGCTGTTTTCAAGTTAGCAAATGTAGGTGTTTGCATAAATTTCAGTGTCTATGTGACCTATATGCAGACATATGTATGAAGACATCTTCTGAGCACAGAACAGCCATTTAAGTCCCAAGTACCAATAGAGCTGCTGAGCTTGCTGCTGCAGCGCCTCCTCCTTCAGCTGCTGGATGAGATCTACCTGCCCAAACAGCCACACCTCATGGCTGCACAGGCATTCCAGCTGGCTACTGATATGGCTGTGAATCTTGGCTTTAACCTCTCGCCAGTTCTCTTTGATCTTCTGCTCGGCTGTGACGATCCCAGAGATGGCTGTTTCCAGGTCCTTCCTCGCCTGGAGGCACTTTGCCAGCGTCTCGCTGCTGCAAGAGCTTCTATTTCTGTCCTGGGCAGACTCATTCTTAGCGTGTTCTGTGCGCTCCCCGAGCTGCTGGCGTGGCACTCTGCACTCAACACGGGCCCCTCACTGCAAGAAAGACATTGAGGCTCTGGAACATGTTCAGAGGAGGGCTACGAAGCTGGTGAGGGGCCTGGAGCACAGGCCTTATGAGGAGCGGCTGAAGGAGCTGGGATTGTTCAGCCTGGAGAAGAGGAGGCTCAGGGGAGACCTTATAGCTCTCTATAACTTCCTGAAGGGAGGTTGTGGTGAGCTGGGGGTCAGCCTTTTCTCTCGTGTAGACAGTGATAGAACTAGAAGCAATGGTTTCAAACTGCGCCAGGGGAGATTCAGGCTGGACATTAGGAAATATTACTTCTCAGAAAGGGTGGTCAGGCACTGGCCAAGGAGGTGGTGGAGTCACCGAACATGGAGGTGTTCAAGAGACGTTTGGATGTTGTGTTGAGGGATATGATTTAGCTGGGGAGTATTGGTGATGGTTGGACTGGATGATCTTTTAGGTCTTTTCCAACCTTGATAATTCTGTGATTCTGTGATAAGTCAATTAGAACCTTCTGAGGGAAATGTATAGCTTTACTAGAAGTGATTGTTGTGAAAGATTAACCTATAATTTCTGTCACAAAGAAGAAGCATATGGTTTAACCCTATGGTTTTCCTTGATATACACATTAATCAAAAAGGAAGATTTGTCAGATGTTAGGTTTCATGGTGTAGGATTTATTAGATTGTACAGTCTCTCTTGTTCTTACAGTTATCTATTGGACAATGTACAAATGGAATATCTGTAATGGACTGGGCTGGAATCCATCTTGTGTCTGCTACCTGAAAAAATGACAGCCCATTTGAAACACACTCTCTACTTTTGGTGCCCAGTCAAGTCTCTGTTGACAAGTAAGTTGGCTTCAATTTTGAGGGCTCAGTTTAGGAGTTCATTAATTGGGAAGACAAGAGCTGGTCACTAAAAATAAATTTCCTGTTGTAGAAGATTAATGAAAGAGAAATTATATTGTCCTGCCTTTAATGAGATAAATGACCTTAGAGAAATACCTCTGTTCTAATTCTATTGATATCAGGACAGTCAGAATTGTGTTTGTTTTAACAAAAGACCACCTGTAATCTTAGTGATTATTATTTATGCATGCGCACATGTATCATTCATAGCAAGTAGCAGTGCAATTCAGCAACATCCATTTAATTAGTGATTAAAGCCCTTGCTAGAAATGCTTCAAATAATTTTGGTTTTGATGTTGCTATATTATGGTCTATGTAGCTAGTACTGCTGCTGATCTGAATTCAGCTCCTATTATTTAAGTGCTTTCGTTCATAAAAGACTGACGTAAAGAGACAAAACCTCAGAGACAAAGATCACGGAGATGTTCAGAAAGAGCCAGTTTCTGGTGGTTATCAAATGGGTACCAGGGAGAAGAGAGTGCATTTTCCATCGTACTGGGAGCAATCAAACTCGGTACTTGCTTTGCACCCAGGTGCTGGCAGGTCCCAAAGCAGTGTGGTAGCTAGCATAATTAACCTGTGGATAATAAGGTGTGGAGCAGGGAGAACACTGAATAACTACTAATTCTGCAGCAGTTGGCATGGGTTCTATCATATGCTTAATTTCTTCCTTGAGGGAAGGAGAGAAATTCACCTTCAATTTTAAAAATTTGTCATGCACCAGTTTTAAAGGGAAAAAAAAATGTATTTATTGCCGTTAACAGTAATAACAGAAGTAACTACAGGGGAAAAAAAAAAAAAGTAGAAAACAAACAAACAAACAAATAACAGCTGTAATGGAGAACCAAACCTCTCTAAACATAATGAAAACGCTCTTTCATGTGAACTTTTGTCAATACTTTCTAGTCTGAGAATTACACAGTGAAGAAACTCCCAGGTGATTTTAAATGTTGAAGACAGCATAATTTCATGATCCTTTCACTGCTGAAAATCTTGAGCTTATCCTTCCTCTTCTATTTCAGGTGCTCTAGATTAAATAATTATACAAAAAAACCCACATATTCAGCAATCAATTTCAGATTATTCACTTGTCTCTAATAAAAGTCAGCCTTCTCATGTCAGCCTCTGCATGGACAAATAGATCACTGTGTGAATCAGCAGTGTATGACTATGAAACTAACAGCCAGTGAATCCACACACATGGAAGATATCCCTACTGTAATGATTCAACATACACTGAAAAATGCACTGATTTATGAAGAGGAAAAACTGTGGGTATGATGTGAAGAATAAACTGCCATTTCTTTTTCCTTATTATTTTGAAATTACTTATGAAATTAAATATCACTTACACCTCCTCTGTGAGAAAACATTGCATAAGTAGTAATAATAATAATAAAAATCATAGTCTGGCAAATAAGCTGAAAGTTCTTTCCTCATTTTGCTCTCAGCATTATTTCGATCACAATACATGTTTGCCACTTAAATGTAGTATTCAATTTCATGTGCCTGCTGATTAACATTATCTTTTATATGTTAGATACTTGCATAAACACAACACTGACTCATTCACATCCTGTCATTTATTTAAAATGTTTTAATTCTGGAAGATCATATTGTATGAAAACTATGAAATATTGTCAACTGAACAGAAATATCCAGTTATTTTCCTCTTAAATGACAGTCTACATTAGAGAATTTCTCCATTTCAGAAATGAAAAAAACAATTTGGTATAATTTTCCCTGCAGAAATATCTAAGGTATTCAGCTCCAAATAGCAGGAACAGTTGGCTAATAAAGCAAACTGAAGTTCAAGCACTACTGTGTCCTATCACAATGTTTTAATTTCACCTTGGCTAAGCCAACTGGTCGTATTTTCAGAGAACATGTTATATATATATAGTATATATAATATTTCAAATTTCATTGCAGCATTTCAGTACCTAAAGGGAGCCTACAAACAGGAAAGGAATCGACTCTTTGAAAGGCTAGATAACTGCAGGATGAGGGGAAATGGTTTTAAGTTGAGGGAGGGGAGGTTTAGGTTGGACATCAGGGGAAAATGCTTTACAGAGAGAGTGGTGAGATACTGGAACGGGCTGCCCAGAGAGGTTGTGGATGCCCTGTCCCTGGCCAGATTGGATGGGTCCCTGGGCAGCCTTGTCTAGCATTAAATGAGGAGGTTGGTAGCCCTGCATTTGGCAGGGGGGTTGGAGATTCGTGTTCCTTGAGGTCCCTTCTTACCCTGGACATTCTGTAATTCTGTGATTCTGTGAAATGAAGAATATTTATCGGCTTCCAAAATCAAAGTTTTCTTTTCAGAACTTCAGTCATTTATACTTCATGTAACTAAAAGAAGGGAGGACTGAGATTTCTGAACTCTTACTGGTTTATAACATTGCAGTTTTGATTATTTAATCTATTTTATTTTATTTTATTTTATTTTATTTTATTTTATTTTATTTTA
>JAPSGF010000071.1:2210945-2257976 GCA_035772895.1 Perdix hodgsoniae
TATTTTATTTTATTTTATTTTATTTTATTTTATTTTATTTTATTTTATTTTATTTTATTTTATTTTATTTTCCTCTTAGTTGAGTTAAACATACTGATCTATACATATTTAACATCTTTTCTTTATTGCCATGTCCATCCCTCTTGAGTAGGAGACATTTTCTGCTCTGGTCTGCAAACGCACATCTGTGAATATCTTTTTATATCAGTGAGATAAAAATAACAGACTTCTCTCTTTCACCTGAAAATGAGTCATAATTCCCCCTACCTTCCCAGGATTTGGGAGTAGGGAATGGTTTCCAACTTTTTTTCCCTTAAGACACCAATAAAACTCTAGATTCCCGTAAGAGGTAAAAGAAATAAATCTCTGCATAGAGACACATGAATATAAACTCATGCAGTAGGTGAAGTGTTACTGAAACCTGTTGTGCAGGGTTTTCTATAGGAGCAGTCTCTACTGGTCCATGCCCAGAGGGAAAAAGAGAGAAGAAAGCATAAGACCTGGTGGTGCTGAAGAGGGAGGAAGACTCTGAGGACAAGATAAGGTCCAAATAGCTGTTAGATATTCACCCCATTCTTCGGTACCCAGAGATGGCAGCTGGACAGTGGAGTAGTTGACAGATGGCAGACTGGTTTAGGTTGGAAGGGATCTTTGGAGGTCATCTGGTCCAAATCTCAAATTCTTTAGTTCAGAACATAGTAATTATGGGCAGGGACAAACAGCTTTCATACAACATGTTTAGGACCTCATTTGACTCTTATATGTCTTTCAGCAAATATGTCTTAAATTTTTGAACCCACAAAACATCTCTTCCTCTAAATGTATTGTCTCTGTAATTATAATAGATATGACCTGATACAATTATTATTATTATTTTTTTCTCAACTGAAAACTGAAGATACATGCACATACTTTTGCCCGTATAGCAGTGTATACACACTCATAAGCTCTTTTGTGGAGTACTTTAAACTTCACACTGTTTGAATCGCCTCAAAGCTGCAATTGACATGACTTTCTTTAAAACTTGTGTTTGTATGTGCACTCTTACTTTTAGTACAATCACAGGTTATCAAAACAGAATGCCAGTCATTTACTTCCTTTCTTCTATTTATATTTCATCTGTTTACCTGACTGCAGGTTACTTTTACATGCCTTGAATTATTGAAAAAGGAAAAAAAGAAAAGGAAATAGAAAGCAGTATAGGCTTTTTTGCAGCAAATGTGCAGGTATGGGTAGTTATGAAGTGAAAAAGTGATCATTTAATCTCCGTAAATTGGGCAAGAGGAGTAATTCCAGGGCAGTGATAGCCTGATTCCTATTCATTTAGGCACTAGAGTAGCATTTTCTGTATTTTGTTACATTGGAAATGTTAATATGCAAGACAGGTCTGGTCATCCATCATCCAGAAAAAATGAATTTGACAAATTTGAACAGTTTTAGAAAACATTTACTGTCAAAATGTTCAGGATCTGGATAACCTCTTTAAGGCTGTAACAAGCTTGTTCTAATGAAGTGAAAGGAAGATAGCCTGCAGCTGTGTGCAAGGTGCAAGTAGAGGCAGGAAGCAGATTCTTGAGGTAAAGAGCTATATATGCACTGAATAGGAAATTAGGTTAGGAATTAGATTTCAAACAACCAAAAGAACAGCTATATAATACAGCCTTTTAAATAGAAAATATATTAGCAACAAATCTGAATAGGTCTTATTATTTTATAAGTATGATGAATGCATGAATGTGCCATGTGATATATTCATGCAATGACAATATTGATAACTGAGGATGTTCGTTCTAGTCTCATGTTGATTCTCTTACATTCCATTTCCAGGAACAGATTGTTCAGAAACTTATTTTTCCTTTTTTCAAGCCTTCTACAAATGAAAAGCCTTTGAGATTCTCTTCTTTACGCATGTTTTTCTTAGAAAAAGAATTAAGCATCTTTCTTGAAATCTCTACATATCTCATAGGGAAAAAACAAAGAAATACAAATGATTTCTTGATGCATTTTTATTTCCTCTAGGTAGCATCTTATAGATGCATTAGCCTTTTAAACAGTACTGTTTATGAAAGACTGTTGTTAGAACTTGTTTGTCTTTGTTTGAGTTTGGTTTGTTCTGTTTTTCTTTATATTATGCATTCACTGACCTATTTTGTTGTAATAGATGTAAAAAGAGATTATTTGTAATCTCCACCTAATGAGACTTACCTAATTGATTATTGAATGTAATTTTCTACATTTTCTCTTTTAAAACTGATGGGAATGAAAAATAAATGAGAACCTGTTTCTTGAAGTTCTTTTGATTTGTTATCAGTCTTTTCATTGATGTTACATCCTACAATTGAAATTCCAGTTAAGAGCAATATACAGCACACTCCTAGATGCAGTTTCATGCATACCATCATAATGAGAAAGACAGTTAAATTTAATATTTCATATAAAAAGATTACAATTATATCTTATCTAGCATTCTTGCTATAGAAAAACTTTTGGGAGGGAAAGGCAGAAGATGGCTTCAATCATATCCATTATGGAAAATTCTGAGAGACTATTTTTTATCCCTTTCCAAATTTTTATGCATAAATTAAACAGGAAAATACTCTCTAAAGGATCTGGAGATCAAAATAATCTCCACTATCATCTGAAGAAGCCAATAGTAGGTTTTATTGTACTTCTCTTCAGCAAAATGGCTGTACCAATACCAAGTAGCCCATTTCATATTGTGCATTTCTAAGGTAACGTATGGATACTATAATGAAACTTGAGGAAAAGTATTTCATTAAGAAATTGATTCTAGAAACTAAATATGAATCATCTTACAGATTTGGATAGCATACCTGTTCGGTGAATTACTTTCAGATGTAGGGAGTGTAGAAACAGGAGAGTGTACATCTGTTTGTGAGGGTTGATAATAACAAGACAAGAGGGAATGGTTTTAAACTGAGACAGGGGATGTTTAGGTTAGATATTAGGAGGAAGTTTTTCACATTCCTCAACAGAGGATGGTGATGCACTGGAATTGGTTGCCCAAGGAAGCTCTGGATGCCACATCTCTGAAGGCATTCAAGGCCAGGCTGGATGTGGCTCTGGGCAGCCTGGTCTAGTGGTTGACAACCCTGCACATAACAGGGGGGTTGGAATTAGATGATCACTGTGGTCCTTTTCAACACAGGCCGTCTATGATTCTATGACTCCAACATTGTTTTACATGAAGTATTTACTATGTAGTTAACAGAAGACAACAGCAGAATGCTAGTAACATTTAGAAGAATTTATGTTAATCTAAGATCTATTTAGAGGTTTCAAATCCATCTACATCTGCACCTGGTATAAAAGATTTATAGAAAGAATTAGGAACACCATTCTGCATCTTCTTTCTATTTCCAATCATGCTAGTTGTTCCTAGTGATCACCTCAAATAGCAACAGTAATTTTTATTCATGTGTATATTTTTCTGCCTTTGGCTTTTCCTCTTGCCTTAGAGCTCTGTAACTGCCTCCAAGATCTGACAGTAGCTTTGCGTACATATAATATACTCCAAAAACGCAGTATTAATTAATTCTAATGCACAGCACTAAATTCTGCATGATTCCAATTCACTATTACAAAATTTGTGAACTGTCACATAAATATATTCGAGCACTCCTAATGAAAAAAACCTTCTAAATTACATATTATTTACAATTAAGTTGGCTTAGAAAATCCCAATAACAGGTCAGAATTTCTTATCAAGGTAGAGTTGTTCTAAGATTTATGTTAACTCACTCTTTCAACAAAATGTGTTAGAGCTATCCTGTTTAATGCAGCCCGAGGATTACAAAATCCCCAGATGTCAACTCCTTGATTACAAGGAAGCAATTAGTAATAGAATCTAAATTTATATTCCTCAAGAAGAAGGAATAAAACTCCTATGAGAGCAATTTCTGTGGGCTGTGTTTCAGAAGAAAGCACACTTTGAACAACAAAAACCTCTATGTGAAAAAATGGCGTAATATTAAATTCATAACAGATAGGGTTGCTATAGTCTAAAAATAAAAATATAAAGTTGTGTTTTTATTTTAAAAAGAATTTCTCAATAAGAATGCAATTTGACCATTTAAAGTCATGAAATTTAAAGTGAAAATATTTTAAACTTTAAACAGTTTGAAAAGGTAAAATGAGACATTAAACATAACCTGGCCTTGAGAGATTATTTCAACTTAATCATCAGCTTCCACGTATATAAAGGTTAAATTTTGAAGACCAGAGCTCTCCTATGAAAAATCTGGTTTCTTGGTCATTTTTTTCAATTTCTCATTTCACAAAATGTAAGGAGAGCTTTGAGTTTCCAATTAAATATGCTAGAACTATCAGGAAAAATATACAAAATTGATATGTATCACAGTCTTTGTAATAATCACCTTTTTATTAAGAATATATGCAAAGTATTTATGAATTAATAGAGGCTATGAGTGTTCTTGCGAAATGAAATAGTTTCTGGGGAGCTTTATGGCTTTTTGTTTGTTTAGATTTTGAATTTTTTATGGTGTTTTATTTTTTTACTTTTTTTTTAAATCTATGTGATCTGCTAAAATTTAAACTTCATTAAGTCCTTCTTGTTTTATTAAAACCTTGTAAACTATAAATTAATTCCTTTAAAGTCTTGTTCATTCATTATTATTCTCTCATAAGTGCAAAGCACTATAATTTTGTTTTAGCAATTGTCTGCTTCCCTGAGTTTTCTGAGTTCTGGTTCTGGATTGTAGAGCTACTAAAGAGGGGGAGAGGATTTAAAAGTTAGACAAACAGCAGGACAAATATCTTGAACATGAACACGCAAAGAGATAAGTATAAACAGACCTTTACAGTCCTCAATATCTTCTTCACCATTGTTCTGTTGGAATTTTAAGGTTAGTTTAGGCAACAGTTTATTAGCTCAGCTGGCCATATTCCACCTTTCATCAAAGGAGTTGTATCCAGCAGTAATGCTGGACTATATATTCAGGAATTTATAGCTCATTCAATAATTCCAACAACTCCACTCATCCTTTAAATTGCATCTAAAAATAGGCAATTTGTGGTTGAATCAAATGCCTTTATGGTAAAGAAAATAGAAAGGAAAATGGCCTCTTCTGTAATGCAGATAAATGGTTTTCAGTGGGTGTGTTGTTGATATGACCATTTTAATTCAGATTGCAAAAGTAATCTGAAGATGTATCTTACAGTTCTTTTTCTTCTTACTGTGCTTTGGTCTTCATCGTGAAGCAGCCTCAAAGGGCAAAACTAAATTGAAGCATCTTATTATGAAGTTCACCTCATGCTCCCCAGCTCAAATTTTTAAACATAAACAAAATTAGGAGAAAATCTCTATGATTAGACTTCAGTTTAATGTTTGATATTTGGAAGAATCATAACAAAGTCCTTTAAGCCTTCTAGCCATGAAGTCTTTAAAGACATTTTATTTAAAATCAATATTTACACTTTGGGGAAAAAAAAAAAAAAACACCCCTGAAAAAACATGGTGTTGGTTGAGTTAATTGAGTTAATTAGATTTTTTTTTTTTCTTTATTTGTACTTTTACTAAAATGGAAGGTTGTGACTTTGATAAGATAAAAATCTATTAAAAAAGAATGTTGTTCAACTCATTTTATTGCTGTAAAAACTTTGGCTTGTGAAGAAGAGATTGTATCTGACAGCAAGTCCATTGCACACAAACCTCATAAAGACAATGCATACTTTAAAAATAATAATTAAAAAAAATAAAAAAAAAATGGGAAAAGGAAAAAAAATGAGAAAGAAATGATAAAGGGAGAGGAGAAGGGAAAGGGAAGGAAAAATGAAAGAAAAAAAACATTTAAACAAATAGTTTCATTTAAAACTACATACTCACAATCTCAAGAATACTGCTCTTGACATTAGTGGAATGTAGTTTGGGCTTACCATGTGCTTGTGTGGTCTTTGAGCTTTATAAGAGAAATAGAAAATGTATTTAATGCAGAGTAGTTATCTGTTCTATAAAATATATACACTTTCATCATTAGGATTCATCATCTTCTCATTTGAAATTTTCTATTAGCAATCATCTCAATCTGTGTGGTTTGCTAAAGCCCTCTTTCCAGAGATTTAATGCCAGTAACTCAGGATTTGAACTGGTTATTTTTCCACACAGATCTTTACTTAGATTATATATCTTAAAGATGTGGCATTTCAGTCATGTAGCCTTTTATTTTTTGTATATGCGGCAGTGGTGATGATAAATACTTTGTGAGTGACTTGTTGGCTTTTTGATTTTCTACAACTTTTTATCTTCTCTCTGGCATTTTACTAGCTCTCTTTTATAGATGATTACTCTGTCTCAGGGCCATGTACTTTGAACTGAATTAAAATCAGTCAGTCGAGTATGTCTGGATCGTACTCATAGTTGAGATTGCAGCAAGGATAGACAAACATGGTTTATTTTATTTTATTTTTGTTTGTTTGTTTGGTAGGGTGGTTTTCCTGTTGATCACTGAAAGCATGTGTCACCACATTTGCATGATTTTACCACTTCAGTTCTCTGCTTGATATTCAATGCCAGAAATGGTACAATAAGTAAGCCTAAAGAAAGGCTGAAGAGTCACCCTCCTCATGATGCGTACCAATAATTCACCCCAAGCTGAGTGGTGCTTGTGTCTCAGGGGTGCAGAGCTGAGGGATCTGGCACCATCTTGTATGAGTAGCTCTGGATGATTTCTGGAGCGTTAGTTCCATCTTATCACAATCACAAAACAAAAAAAGGTATGCTCTGGGTCATTCCAATATCAGGGAAGAGAATTAAAATTCTCAAAGCAAGAGGATCAAAAGACAGTTCTGGAGAGCATATGGTATACCGGAAAATCTTGTAAACTCCTTTAAAGCTTAATCTATCTAATCTATGCCTACATCTTTGAAAGTCACGCTTACAGATACGTTGTATTCCATACAGATAAATTTTGTTTTTTAAAGATTGCAGGATCACTTGACAGTAGTAGATCATTATAGCCTGTTCTATCAGTGTGTTTTGGGCAGACCATTCAGTTCTTACTTTATTGGTCTCTATTTGACTTTTCCCAAATCAAATAAAGTTAATGATTATGAAAGAATTCAGAAATTTAGGTTTTTGGAGAGTGGGGAAAAGGGTTTAGACATGAATTTTGTTGGTGTGTCATCATGTAGAATAGAAAATGCTGACATTTACATCAGGTATTATATTTGTCCACAAAGAAGTGTGAAGTGAAAATGAATATTTCCTTTCTGCTCACTGTCCAGTTTGTATATCATAAAATTTAACAAATTGGATAGATAACATGACCTAGAAGACTTTTTAATAACAGCTTTTTGTTCCTCCTACAACTATACAAGAAGAGAAGGAGTTACAGAGGATAGTTCATATAATACTTTTGACTATGTGGGAATATGGAAGCATATTCATTCCTCTAGGATATTTCACTACAAGCTGTGAAAAGATGCTTTATGGTAAAATTGTACTTTTTCTGAATGATGGAGATAAAGACATGAAACAACTGAACATTCTTTCACGTTACTTTCTTTCATATGTGTTGAAAATTAAAGTACTTAAAATTAGGAGACTACTTCTGCATGCACTCAAAATTATGATAGTATTAATTGAAAGCTAGGCTACATTAAAGAGCGAATGTCATTCATGTAACTACTGTGCAAAACTGCATGGCAAGAAAACTATTTTGGAAGCAGCAAACTTCTGGGATATTTGAAATTGCTGCAAGTTTGTTATAAGGGGTTGTATAGCATGAACATACATTTCAGTAACTTCTATTTGGTCTGATTCTCTTCCACACAGCCTACTTTCTCACACAACTTTGATATGTACATTTCATTTTATCCACTTCAGAAAAGCACTGCAAATCATATTTTTTCTTTTGTGGAAATATAATGTAATTAATTACAGAAACCTGCTAGGTACAGACAAAATGTAGCAAAATGCAAGTTAATAGTTGCATTATAAGTTTTATAAACTAGTTCTGAAATGTGTCTTTTTTTATTAAATATTGAAATAATTTAAAATTATAGTAGCTACCAATATAAATAATAAAATGAAGGTAATATGATATCTGTTTTTATTTGAGAAGAGAGAATAACATATTTCAGATAGAATATTGTATCAGAAACATGGTGTTTCCTAAAAATTTCTTCTTAAATATCTTCTTTATAATGTGATTATCTCTTAATTTAATGCATACACAAGCTGCCCTCATAAAGTATTTTCTTTAGGTTTACCCTCAGTTGGATGAATGTCAAGTATATGACTGTTACATAATGCTTTTAATACAGAAAATTGAAAAATGAAAAAGCAAAAAGGAAACATGCAATCATAATCATAATCCACCAGAACTTTATGGCTTACCCAGATCATTTCCAACTGGACTTATTTGTAATGAAATGATTCTTGTATCTTGTTCTTAGCATTTCTCTGGTTTTGTGAAATATTTTCCCTACCAAAGGTAGCTTTAAAAATATCTAGAATTCTATATTCTCACCATCAGATCAGAACCAAGATAATTAGAAGGGAAACTGATATGTTGAGGTCAAATAGGACTTAGTTTTTAAATTACAATCTTTATCAACTCTCAACTTTCTTGGTCTAATATATGTCATATTTCTACTCCACCCCAGGTTTTATGAAAATAATTTATTAGAGAGTTCTTAGCTATATTTTATTACAAATGAAACTCAGCACACTCTTTTCAGAATAAAAGTATATAAGTATATAAGCTTAATCAATTTCTTAAAAAACTCATAAAAGCTGGCATTAAACTTCTCACCCAGTTTTAGTTTAGTATTTCCAAGCAAACCTGAAAAGTACTACCTAGTGACACCAGTACATGTGATTGAACTTTTCCAGAAAACCTGTCTTGCGTCTTACATTCTGTAGAATAATCTAGTCAGCATGGCTGTGTTCTGCATGGCTGTTGGCTTATTTGATGAATCTGAAGTACAATATTGAATGAAATAAGGTTTGTAAGAAGGGAATGGAAAGTTGAGACTGTAGCAAGAGAAGGTCCATGAAGGCGATGCAGGCCTAATGGGTATTCATAGAGTAGGCCCTCTTGATCATTGACCCTGGAGTGTTCACAGGACTACCCAGGAAAAAAAAATATATATAAATGAAGATCTTATTTCTTCTTTAACTTGTAATTCAAAGTAATTGTAGATCAATTGGATTTCTTACACTGCAGCTAGGATTACAATGATAAAGAAGAAAAAACATGGAATAGAATTGGAAAAAGCACAGCAAAGTTTATGTAATAGAGGACAGTGAGGTTATTTGTCTAATGGGTGTTGAAATGTGGCCCTTCTGAAAATTAAAATGCCAAGGTGGCAGGGTTAGAAGGAAACAGGAAGATGATTTCAAGAAACATAGTGTTCTCTTGGCACGTGAGATTCTGATCATTTTATGTAGGTAAAGCAGCAAAGAGAGACTGCAAAGACATGTGCATGGGGCAACAAGTACTGGAAGTGGAGCTTGCAGAGTATACACCATATGCCAGCATTTGTTCCTTTTAAAAAGTAATAACGTGACACTTTCCCACAAACTGCGAGTATTGGACTCTTGATCTTTACATGTCACAGGACTGCAGTAGAACTCAACAATACACAAACACATCCTCAAGCCTTCATTAAAATTTCATTTGGACAGCAGGGCCCCCTATGTCAAAAATGAGGTGGCAGAAAATGGCTAAATAATTGCAGTGAGGAGAAGAAATGCAGTACAGATTCATCTTTAATTAAGAGAACAGAGTGCAGTCATGCTCAAAAGGCATTTCCAAATACACAAAAAGCTAACAAGAAAAGTGGCAGACACAATATGTTTCAGAACACAAGATGTCAGGTATGTGTATTGGTAAATACTGTTAGAGGGATGAGAGATGTCTGTATAGCATACAAAACAAAAACCTTTTGGTTATTCCTTAATGTATCTTGACTGGTGTTTGCTCACTTTGACCAGTAGAAGTAAGGAAAGGGCAGATGCACATTTTGAAAACAGCTTTGATTCCATCAAAACTAAATTATATGTACTTCTAAACTTAAATACAGTTGTAGGTGTTTTTTGTATTTTTTTTTCCTTTGTCTTTGTTTGATTTTTTAAGAGCAATTGAGCAATTCTTATCCAGCTTTGCTCCACTGAATACACCTAGAAGCCTTTGAGCTGACTCTATGACTGATGAAGGATGCGTGGAACTCTAGATAATAGTTCTTCCTGCCAGGTTGTAATACAGCCCAGATCAGTCAAGGTCTGCAGAGAAATATCTATTAAGCTCAGAGAAGAAAAATACTTTCACTATTCAATCTGCTTGTTGATTAGTTTTTCATTCAATGGTTGTACTTCTCTTGCTTCTCTTGCTTCTAAATTCAATTTTAGCTCAAACTTACTGGACACCTAAGCTTGAGTGGGTCTGACACCATCAGGAAGGACAGGATCAAACAGCAATGTTCCAGGTGAATAAAACCTCTAGCAATTGAAGACAGTAAAGAAACATTTAAAAACACAGTTATCAATTGAATGTTCACCAAAAAACAAATTTGTTCTGATCCTTTCTTCCAGCCTTTCACTGTAAATTTTTTTTTTTTTTTTTTGTGAAAGACTCATCAAAATTAGAACAATTTCCTAAAAATAAACTTCCTATGAATCAGTTCGAAAGTGGAAAAATTAGAAGCTCTTAGTGTTCTGTGTGGCTCTGTAAGTAGTCTGCAATCTAGCTAGCTAACTTGCATAACAGGAGACCTCAGCCTGGTGCAAACCAGTGTAGATCACTGAAAGCCATGGACAAAAACTGCACTGCTGGTTGGGGGTTCTCCTCTACCCTGCCCATATGCACCAGCTGAACTCTGGGTGCAGCTGTGATGTGGCCTGAGTGACAATTCCTTCATCACCTGTGGTACTTGTGGGAGGGTGTGTGGCCTTTTTGTCTGTTTGCTTTCTCTAGAGGAAAACTTAGAGATGTGGAAGAATTGCGTAGGAAAAATGACGTGATGATATTCAAGGACCAGGACATCAGGAAAGAGGCAATGCTGTGCTCCACTGCTAGTGGAATAAGCCATAATTAATGAGCCAGAGGATTCATCATGTCTAGCTGACTAAAGTGAACTCCTTTCATTATGTGCCCTTCCTCTAGTTCTCTCTTTATAACCAACTATTAGGACTCCTCCAAAAGTAGTATCTCCTATTTTATTACACTGGCCCATAATCTCAGAATTGGATGTTGGCTGTATGGAAGTAGAGGTTGAACCTTCCTCCCTGTATTACAGAAGAATTTATCCCTATGTGGCAGATGGTAGCAGAGGGGCAGTCTGACAAAATGGAGTCTGATGTGGAAGTGTGTATGAAGTAAAGCTGTGTCCTGGAACTCCTCCATATGAAAAAAAAATAGTATGCACTGACATTCATTCACAGAATCACAGAAACACCAAGTTTGGAAAAGACCTACAAGATCAAACAGTCCAACCGTCCACCCATCACCAATAGTTCTCACTAAACCCTATCCCTCAACACAAAATCCAAACATTTCTTGAACACCCCCAGGGTCGGTGACTCCACCACTTTCCTGGGCAGCCCATTCCAGTGCCTGACTACTCTTTCAGAAAAGTAGTATTTCCTAATGTTCAGCCTAAATCTCCCCTGGCACAGTTTGAAGCCATTCCCTCTAGTTCTATCACTAGTTACATGAGAGAAGAGGCTGACCCGCAGCTCACTACAACCTCTCTTCAGGTAGTTACAGAGAGCAATAAGGTCTCCCCTGAGCCTCCTCTTCTCCAGACTTCACTGATGCTTGCTGAACCTTTACAGAGATCAAACAGTGGATGTAAGCACAGTGAAGTGGCGGGTGGGGATGGTTTGGATGGGCGTACGCTCCACTGGGTGAAACACTGGCTGGATGGCCAGGCCCAAAGATCTGTGGTCAATGGAGTTAAATCCAGTTGGGGCTGGTCATGAGTAGTGTCCCCCAGGGGCTCGTTACTGGGGTTGCTTCTATTTAACATCTTGATCAACTATCTTGATAAGGGGATTGAGTGCACTCTCAGTAACCACCATAACTTTGCAAAGGGCAGGTCCTGTCTGACCAACCTTGACACTTTTTCTGATGGTGTAACTGCATCAGTGGCCAAGAAAAGAGCCACCGATGTCACCTATCTGAACTTCACTAAGGCTTTTGACACAGCATCCCCTAACATCCTTCTCTTGAAAATAGAAAGGTGTAGATTTGATGGGTAGATTTTTCAATTGACAAGGAACTGACTGTGTGATCATACCCAGAGAGTGGTGGTCAATGGCTCAATGTCTGGATGGAGATCAGTGACAAATGGTGTCCCTCAAGAGTCAGTACTAGAACCAGTGCTCTTTAACATCTTAACCAGTGACACTAGCAGTGGGACCAAGCACACCTTCAGCAAGTTTATGGATGACTCTAAGCTGCATGGTGAAGTCAACACACTCAAGGGATGGGATGCAGGAGAGGTAATGTACTGGAACAGGCTACTCAGGGAATTGAAGGGGTCATCTTCCCTGGAAGTGTTCAAGAACTGTGGAAATGTGGCACCGAGGGACATACTGGGCATAGTGGGATGCGTTGATCAGGTGGACTTGGTGATCTTAACAGTCTTCTCCAACCTTAATGATTCCATGACTTGACGTGACAGTGATACCTGATGTCTGGACTAGATGATCGTGGAGATCTTTGCCAACCTTAACAATTCTATGATTCTGTGCCATTTAGGGAGACCAAGACAGGTTCAAGCAGTGGACCCAGGTCAACCTCGAGGTTCAGTAAATTGATGTGCAAGTTCTTACAGCTGGGTTGTGGCAATGCCTGCTATCAGTACAAGCTAAGGGATGTAAGGATAGAGCACAGCCTTGCCACAAAGGGCTTAGGGGTACTGGTGGATTTTTCAGCCAGGAGAACAGAAGGCTCCAGAAAGATCAGAGAGTGGCCTTTGAGTATATAAAGTGGGGCTATAAGAAGGAAAGGGACAGAGTCTTTAGCAGGGTGTGTTGTGATAGGATATGGGGAAATGGTTTCAAACTAAAAGAAGGTAGATTCATATTGGATATAAGGAAGAAGTTTTTTACAGTAAGGGTGGTGAAGCACTGGAACAGATTGCCCTGTTCTTGGATATATACAAGGTCAGGCTGGTCTGGTCTCTGATCCACCTGGTCTAACTGTAAACATCCCCGTTCATTACACAGAATCACAGAATGGCCAGGGTTGGAAGACACCTCAAGGATCATGAATTTCCAACCACCCTGACACATGCAGGGCCACCAAACCCCCCATTTAATACTAGACCAGGCTGCCCAGGGACCCATCCAATCCGGCCTTGAAAACCTCTTGGGACAGGGCATCTACAACCTCTCTGGGCAGCCTGCTCTAGTACCTCACCAATCTCTGTAAAAAACTTCACCCTGACATCCAAACTAAGTCTTTCCTCCCTCAAATTAAAACCATTTCCCCTCGTCCTGCAGTTATCCACCCTTTCAAAGAGTTGATTCCCCTCCTATTTGTAGGCTTCCTTTAGGTACTGGAAGGCTACAATGAGGTTACTCCACAGCCCTCTTTTCTCCAGGCTGAACAAGCTCAGCTCCCTCAGCCTGTCTTCACAGTGGCAGTGCTCCAGCCCTCTGATCATCTTCGTGGCCTTCCTCTGGACCCTCTCCAACAGCTCCCTGTCTTTTTTGTACTGAGGATTCCACACTTGGACACAGTATTCCAGATGGGGCCTCACAAAAGCAGAGTAGAGGGGAACAATCACCTCCCTGTCCCTGCTGGCCACCCCTCTTTTGATGAGGCCAGACTCCCCGTTACAGGGGAGCTGGACTGGACAAGCTTAAGAGGACACTTCCAATTCAAAATACTCTATGACTGCATGATTTTATGAAAGATGGACTGTGTAGGCAACATTTTCCTAGCTATGACACCATTACAGCAGCTGTAAAACAGTGGGTCACCTCCACTTGTGCAGATTTTTTTACAACATGCAGGCTCCAGGTTCATTGCTGGCAAAAATGCATAGGTAACAGTGATGACTATGTTGAAAAATAACACTTTGTAGCTGAGAATTTGATCTATCAAATAGTACTATTGTGTTATTTCTATCTGTGGTAGTTCCCATGGAAATAAATAAGAGGCATTATTTTTGGAGCCACCTACATATAATTACAAGACTTGGAATAATGATGTAAAAGGCCAGATACATTCACAAGCTAATGCCAATCCTAAGAAAGTGGAAGCCACATGGAGAACTTCTTAGAACTGTAGTGGTTGCTTGAGAACACCTTCAGGTAATTCGATGCTTTGCCTGTCCACCACTGTAAGTTGAAGGTAGGTCTCCTTGCAATAAAATTTATATCAAATTTGACACAGAAGTCTGTTACTCTCCATCACATTCTTCAGAAAATATTATACAGGCAGCTGGTCTTCAAAACACCCTAGCAGCAAGTTGGCTGAGATCCTAATTTACTTTAGTGGATTTCCAGCAAGAAAAAGCTTTATATCCAGAAAAAAACTGGGATGCTGCTTTATATTATAAATTATATATTATATATGTATTATAAAATAGGTACAACTTTTTCTTTTAGTAAAGCTATTTTTTAGATAGATTTCATAAGTTATTACTAGTAATTTCATAATTATTTCATAATTATTTCAATAAGTATATATTTTAAATAAGTAGTATAATGTAAGAAATTACTTCAAAAAATTTTCAATGGATCTTCACACATTCAGACAATAATACTTGAAAAACATTTGTCTATAATTTCTTCTTTACACTAGAACAATGCAAAACAAATATTCATTACATGGCAAAATTATTTGCCCTATGATCAAAATTTCTTACAACAGGGACCACTTTCTCTGTAGAATTGTGGAGATAGTTTGAAAATCAAGTTTTACTGAATTTTACAAATACAAAAAAATGATCTTTCAAAAAAAAATGATAATGCGTTTCTTTAAATATACTTTTTTTAACAGCAAAAAATCTTGAGAAAGATAAAATCTTTGTTCTCATTGTCAAAGTGAGTTTACTCTCTTTACTTCTTAAATGTAGATCTGTTTAAAAAATATCCCTGTATCTTAGTCTGAACATACTGAGATCTGCTAATCTATATTAGATTTTGTGTAGCAGATGTTGTTCTACAAAAAAAAAGATTGTATTGTAGACTGGCATTTATGAAGGAAAAAACAGTGGGCTTGATTTTTAAAAGCTTTTAGCTATGTTTATGCTATACATGCTGAAGTGCAATGTTCTAATTTGGAATTATAATTAGGAGCAAGATGTCAATTTCTGTAACACAGATGCACACCTTTTCATATAAAATTTCTGGGTTTTGGCAGGTGAAGCCACTCCTAAGCTATGGATAAGGGTGAGCAAGAATAGTGAAGTATACCATCCCAGCAAAGGAACTGTAATACATGTTGTGAAAGTATATTGTTCTAAGAACTGTCAGGCTGGTGTGTTGTGCAAATACCTGGGTGATGTGGCAGACAATGCATTGCTCAGAGGTCTGCACGACAATTTTATTTTATTATTTCTAGTGTCATAGAAGAGGAAGACTAGATTGTTCACTGATTAACTCATCATGAGATTGTTTGAACTGATGTGTCTTATATTTTCTTCCTGATTCAATCTTCTCAGCAATTTAATGCTTTTAAAATGTTAGAAGACATGGCTATGAACTCAGTAAGAGCTAATTTTAGGAATTTACAGAGCTCCATTCAAGAAGGCAAAATTGGAATGATGGAACAGTTTATTTAATACAGTCATGAGACAGAGTTGGCTTTCACACAAACTGGAATTTATATGCAACTCAAAATATCTGATCCATTTTCAAATTATTTTGGAAATCAGTTAATCTGTGTCTTACCACCTAATTAAACAGATATTTTTCAGCAAGCCTAGTGAATACGAAAAGTGAAAGAAATACTTCCAAAGTCCATAAACATCTAGGTTTGCATGCTTAAAAAAGAGCCCTAGTTATCGCTCTCAAAGAAAACAAATCTAAAAAGAATTCCCAGTGAAATATTTGCAATGTTAAAATTTATATGTCAATATTTTACCTCTGGCTTTCTGCAGCTATGCACCTATTCATAGGAAACAAGATTTGTTGTAAATATTTCACCTTCCAAATTCAGCAAAACAACAACAGAACAGAAATAAATTTCATGGGGTACATCTTATTGCCCATGTTTCAATAGTACTGCTTTTTTCTGTCTCCTGTATTACTCTTAGTAAAACAGCTTCCCTTTCCAAAATATTTGTCAAGGCAGTCCAACCGGTTAAATCCAACAGGCCAATTGTTCTTGTTTGTTATCCTTGCAGCTCCATAGCTACAAGTTGGAACAAAGTACCAAAACTAAAAGAATGAGCGTTCACTTGTTTCAATGCCCTTACTGTTGAATATAATTGAATATTAAGATTACCAAGATAAACTAGACAAAAATATTTCTGAGAATGGAGTTAGAGTACTCCAGCTGACTGTGTGTGGTGAAAGTTAAATGCCATATGTAATTCACTTAATCTTTTTCAATTCACTTAAGATTAAACTTTCTCAGGTCTGAAGGTTATGCAGATATGCAGAGTAAGTCTTTGTCTTCATGAAACCTGTAGGCTGCCTAAAATAACAACTCTTTTTGACCTTTCTTCTATAAAGTAGCAGCAAAAGACTTTTGATTCAAGCTGCTAGATTCATTGCATTTTCTAGCTAATGGGAACTTACTGTCTCTGTGAGTATAAGGGCTCACTAAGAACCTGGCTCAAATATGAACTGCTTTCTGAACTGAATGAGAACGGAATATTTTCGAGAATTCCTGAAATAACAGTGAAACATACATGCTTTCATATCTTTACAGAAGTGCCTTATATTCCAGTTATGCATCACTGAATTGGTGTCAAGTAACACAGCATTGTGCTGTTAGGTTAAAAACAAGGTTCTAAGCCAAGGTGTAGTAGCTAAAGAGGTGCAGGTAAATGTATAACCCTTAAAGGCATGAAATCAGAAAGCAGTGACTTCCTCACCCACTTCATGAGACTTCAACTGAGCTTGCCAGGATTCCTGTATGTGTTCCTCTCACACATGCATGAATGAGTGCCCCACAGTTTTTAGGGCATCCTTTTAATTTGAAAATGTATTGACTATAAAATGTAGTTGGTGGTAATGCTTCTTTAAGTTAAAACAGGAACATTATGAAATCAAATTTTTATTCTGAGAAATGCCCAGAGATGCTCAGGAGAAATGTTAGAATTGCAAAGGGATACAGTAGCAAAATCAATATGTAGATTGTTTGTACCTTCTGTCTCTATCAGTGTTTTATGGCACCTTATGAAGTATCAATTTATGTCTTTTTGAAGAGGATTTATTTTACTAACTACGTTCCCAGAAAATATACAAGTATAATTAAGTTAACGTTTCTAAGAAGACCCAGCTTAACATATATTTAGGAGAGTTTGGATGAAACATGAACAACAACAACAAAACCTACAGCTTTTTAAAGAGTCAAATTGCTTGGGTATATAGAAAAGAAATTTTAAAAAAATCACCTGCTTTCTTGATTTAATTTCTTTACATATAATTTCCAGCTTTTAGGTATCTATTCAAGAGGACTATCTATGAAAAGAATATATAAGGAGGTGGCTACAGGGGGAATAAAGCAGTGTATCTGCTATGAGAGTCTGCAAAAACCAAAAATTTTATTGTTTTTACTTTTTGAGTTCAACAGAATTTATCTGCTTCAAACTGTTGGACATGTACAGCTGTTTTTTTATGAACATATGTGTACCTAGAACATTGCAGCTAGGAAATAGAACTGCTGGACAAGCTGGATGTTTGGACATTATGAAAAAAATAACTGGTTAGTTGTTAATAATTTATTCTGAATTTAAATTTGGTGTAAAAATATCACAGGTATTCCAAAAATACCACAGGTAAAATTGTCCTCATTATATATCTTGAGAATTAAGGCAACCATAATTGAAGGTTTCATATACTAATATTTTGGTCAGTCATTACTTTGTTATAATTTGCTGTTACTTTGTCACTGTGTATGTTGTAATTCTTGAACAAGATCCTTAAAAGAACATTTTCCCTAACAATAATAATAAATGATTGAAATAAATTTTTTAGTTTCTTATGTAAGGAAACAAAAATGGCTGAGCAGTTACAAGTACATATGCCTTGAAAACATCACATTTTACACAGAATTCTGTTTCAGAATATTGCCCGTTCTGAAATCCTTGCCAATACTAGTGAAACCAATAAGAAATCATAAACACAATAGTGGAAAATGCTGATACATTTTCTTCTGGAGTGAGAAGGATTGTAAGTGCTGTGATAGATGTTGCCCTCTAACCATAACAGACAGCCTGTTATAGTCTGCCTTTAATGATCAGTGTGTTTGGATTACAGTAGTTGAAAGGGAAAAAAATATTTCCTAAATCAAATGAAACTCCATGGGGAACGTTCTGCTTTCTTTGATCTGAAATTTTAGTTCATGTGTTCTCTACAAAGCCTGTCTTTCATTTTATAAAGATAGCATGACCCTGATCCATCTCCAGAGCTAATATTTAGGCCTGAATAAGAAAAAGATGACTTATATACTGGAATTTTATTTTCTCTTGTTTTCTTTCTTCTTTCTAAGGGCTAAACAAATCAACAACATACAGCCTAATTACCTGAGGTATCATTACCTTCTCTAAGTTAAATTTCTAAAATCTGTATAGCTGATTCCATGCAAAGAAGTTATGAAGGATCAGAGATTATAGTATTTCTAATTTTGTAGAGCTAATGCAAGTGATCCCCACATGATCTAAGCTTTATTAGCAGAAAGTAAAAAAAAAATAAAAAAAGCATTTGAAATGAAATCCAAGTATTATGGCAGTCCCTTGAGTACAGATAATTTATAGTTAAAAATTCTTGCTCTTTTTTTCTAGGCTTGTATTCTTGATGCATAGATTAATCTAGTCTAATGTCAACATATTTATTAGATTCCTCAAAGAAGATGAGAAGGAATGTTGTGACACTACATTTCTTCAAGCACTGATAAATATTGGGATGGATTTTTTCATGGTTTTATTTCTTTAAGTAAAAGTTCTTTTTTTTTTGGTTTAATTCCCCCAAAATAGCTTTAGTTTAATTATACCAGAACTATCATGGTTACCACATAAATAATGAAAAATGCATTCTCTTCCAAGTTTTATTTTTTATTTTCTTTTTATTTTTTATTTTCTTTTTATTTTTTATTTTCTTTTTATTTTTTTCTTCAAGAGGCAGGTCACAACTTAAAAATTGTCTTAAACTGAATTTTGCTTCAGTATGTGAGAGGAAACAACCTTTAGCAATAGCAAAGACCAAAACACTAAGAGACTGTTAACAATGAGCGTCTAAATGGAAAAGCTGAAAAACAGGAGATACAGCTTTAGGATTCATTCAGTTTGGGCATACATGCAAAGTCTGAATAGCCTTTTCTCATTCCCAAAATCTGACACGTGTTGTCAGCTGTAGCCACAATCCTCACTGAACCGTTTGTTAGACCTTGAATGTTGTATAAACTTTTCCAAACTGTGTCCCTAAGAGTTGGCATGGGTCATATTAAGTATAATGTCTCATAATTCTGAATGGTCTACTGTAATGTGATGTTGCTTTTTTGTTTTGATATCATTGTTTGATTGTTCTTTGAAATAAAACTGTCAAAAAAATACACATTCTTGTACATGAATGATCCATAGCGAAAGAGAAGAGAGAACCTTAAGCATAAAAAGAAAAAGCACAAACCTTTTAAAACCTTGAGTTAGAAGATGATTAGAAGAGTGAGGACAAGCCACAATACTACAAATGGGATTTCAGTGTATTATAAGTGCTTGCTAGGTGCGTAGTCAAAGAACATTAAGATGCTATAATTATGAAATAAACAAGAGAGTTTGGTTAAGCAGGTTATAATAACACAAAGAGAATAGACAGAACGCTTACCCACATCCTGGACTCACTTATGAAACTCCACCAGAATGGATCTCCAGAAGAGATCCTTACCTCTTCCTAGTCAGCTCTTAAATGGGTTTAGGAGAGGTGGGGCCAGGTTCCAATCCTTCCAGCAGCACAGGTGAATTGCCTTCACCTGTGCTCTCATGGCTGACTCATTGCTCATCTCAGATCAATCAGAGTTTCAGGCTATGACTCAGCAGTTCCCATACAGTGGGACATGGTACTGAACACTAATAATTCAAGAGAGTTAGTAAGACTATGCATCTAACAAGAACAAAAATTCTTCCCCAAGTAAAACAATATTCATTTAAAAGCAGACTGGAAATAGAAGTGGCAAGGGATGGCTGTGAATCATGGAGTCTGGAAGACCACTTCACATGGCTCAGCAGAACAAATTGGATGGAGTATTTGTTACAAGTGTTTGTTGGAGGATGTCTGAGCAGCAAACAGATGACTCAGACTGCTAAATTTCTTCTTGTGTTTTCAGGCAACCTTCCAGGCATCCTGAATGAATTTATTCTTAAGACCCTGAAATAATCTGATTTTGTCCTTGAAATCTTTCTGAGAATATGATCTTCACTTTCATAGACTCAAGAGAATTTCATCTCATATGCTCTTTGTAAATGTGACCAACTCCACACTAAACTATGTATTTGAAATAAATTATTAAAATTTTTCAGTATTGCCATTTAGATCTGATTCAAGCTCTTTGAAATGAACAAATTAGAGAAAGAAACAAGTTCAAATCTATATATTCATCATAACTTTAATCCTTGGTTAGGAAAGGAATTAGCCATTAGACAGCTATTTAAGTATTTTGTGTGCACGTGCATGAGGTTCAACTTACTAAGACTGTGAAAGCAAAGAGAAAAAAATACAATTCTTGGCATAATGAGAGAGATTAATCCATATTCCTCACCATTTTAGAGAAATGGAAGTGTTCTTTTCATCTTAGGATGAGTCGATCATAATTCTTTTAAGGAACTAATTAAATGTCTTATATCTAGCAAGTAATATAGCCTCTTTCTTGTGGCAAATGGAGCTTTGGCCAAATCCTATTGAGTCCTTTAAGCGTGTGTGAAGAATAGGAATGCTACAATATATTGTATAGAAATCTTAAATCTAGTTTCAGAGAGAAAAAGAAAAAAGAAAAAAAAAAGAAAAAAAAGAACATTCTTTGATGAACTTATGAAAGGAGAGGTCTATTGCAGGATAAAAGTCTGGATTCTTCCAAATTCTTTGCTGAATCTGTGACATGAAGAAGGTAAATTTCTTCGGTAAGAATGTTAATTCTGCTTAAACAATACCTTTTAAATGAAAGTTCTGTGATCCTTCAAAAACTTCAGAGAATTCATCTTTTAAAAAGGAAACTATTTTAGAAGGAAGGGTTTTATCCCCACTTTTTCCTCAGAAACCTCAGGTACAAATTACAGAAGCCCATTGTGCAGAACATCCCTTCATGTGGCTATTGAGTTGCAGCTAATTGCATTCCAGTCATGCATTTAGCCATTTGGAATGAAAACTGTGGTGCACTTGGTCTCAAAATGTGGAGTTTACAATGCTGGGAAATATTTGTATATTTAGAGATGCACTTTGTACTGTTTCATCTTCCAATTAACTAGCACTGCTTGTTGAGCCTGTTTTAATATCTAATGTAAGCAACACATTTCAGAAGACAGACTAGATTGTTTTCTGCCTCAAGCCCTTGTAGACTTCATTGAATAAAGCAAAGCCAGTCATGGATTGCATAGATCCTTCAAACTACTTAGTTTTGTGCCAATTACTGCTGAAAAGGAAGTGATGAAAATAGATAATATAGTCTAATGCTCTCAAAGCTGCTCAAAAGAGAGTGCTTGAACCTGGTATTCATTTCAGCCATTAGTTTCTTATCCCTAGCTTTAGCCTGGAGGGTGAGTTTTTAAGGTCATGCAGTGAAGTACAAGATTAAACCTAAAACAATCATATCTAATGCTATAAGCATTTTATTTATTTGTTTGTTTGTTTCCATACAGATGGCAAACAAATATCTGCCTTGTCCAGCTGAGTCAAATGACAAGAACCAATGTAGAAGAAATGAAAGACTTTTATCACCATGTAAGTGAAGTGACTTAAACTCTCTTATTTGCACACCAACTTCTAGCTGTCAATCTCCTTCCTTGCTCTTTCTCGAGCGTCTTTACAATATCATATACTGTTTCATAAATGGGAAGAGAAAAAGTACAGCATAAGCTCTTTCATTATGTGAAGGAACAGAAATTTGAACTCCAAAAACCTACTCTAAACTCTCATGTGGTACCCTTACCATTATTTTTCAGGCACAAAGGAAAAACAGAGTGTGTCAGAATAACAGTGTATTCGTTTTGTTTAATTTTAAAGATTTTTTTTGAAGATTTCACAGTCCTATGGAGCTGCTATTTGCCTGTGCATGTGAGGAATAATTAAATTAAAAGAAACTCAAAACAAAATCTTTTGTAGTAAAGTTTTGCACAATATGTGCAGCTTAGTAATCATTGACCTAAATCTGCCAGAATTACTTCAAGCATTCTGAGGTCATGTTAATGAAATAAAAACCTAAAAGATGTAGAGTTCTTGAGACTACTCATGAAGTAATTTAGTAAATAGCAAACAAGATTTATTTTTCAAAAAGTGGTTGTTTTCTAATGTACCGTATCTATTGCACTTAAATCATGCTTCAAAATGTCATGATCATTCATGTGCTCCATCTTTGTGTTTTTTTTCTTTAATCTATTCAAGGAATAAACCAGGAAATATCTGCATTTTACTATGGCAGTTGCCCAGATCAGAAGGGGTAAGGTTTTCCTTGAGTTGTCTTCCTCAACCTACATTCAAACAGAAGCTTTTGTCTCTGGTTTAAGTCATAAATTAATTCTTTCTTTTGCCAATTTTAATGGGAAAAGAGGAATGAATCCACATCATTAATTTCATTAATTCCCTAGATATAGTAATTTGTTTTGGTATACGACTTTCTTGCACTGGCTTGGACATGAGAGAAATGAAATCAGTGTTCCTTCTTGACTACTTCAGCAACTTCATAGAGTTGTAGCCTTGCTGAGTCTAACTGAAATAGGGAAAACTTTTTCTCTCTCTCTTTTTTTTTCTTCCCAATTGCCTCAATATCAGAAGCAAAATAAATTACTGTGTAATTCCACTATTCCAAGTCTATGCAACTTCCTGCGCTATATAGGTTTATGCCAGTTTTACGTCAGTGTGAGTTCTTTAAATACATCTTATCTAAAGGGGAAAGAATTGTGGATGAGATTTTCAGTCTTTCCTGACCCTTTCTAAAGGTATAACAATTTGTGAGATAGAAGTTTTGCTACTCTGTTCATCTTGTCTTCAGGAAAATGTCTCCAAACAAAATCTGCAAAGGGAAGAAGAGGCCCAATTACACCTTTTTATGTGCAAGAACTTCAAGTTTAATTGGCACTACTTAAATGCTAATACTGTTAATAATAGTGATTTTTTTTCCCCATGGAAAAAGAAAGTGAAATGATAAAACCATTATTACTGCTATATAGGAAAAATTATGAACCCACAGTTGTGAGGTGGGACATTCAGCAACTATTTTTCCAAAAGCATAATTAATTTATTTTTGTTTTTTATCTAAATGCCTGTCAACGATTTATGGACTGATTTGGCCCAGTTTCATGACTAGACCTTAGCAGTGGCTTTATCTCCACTCTGAACACAAAGTCCTCTGGGGGATGTAGTTCTTCTTCTTTCCCAGACTGATACCCAGAACACAAGCATCAACTCTTTAACTCCCAGTGCACAGCATGACACTACAATGTGGAATACCAATAGCCTAAAAATATAAAACCATGACAAAGTCTTTACGTTGGATGTATTTAGAGCTGTAAAATGATAATGGAAAATATCTGATATGCAGTTCGGAGAAGTTAGGACTGATGTTGAATCTCTTTATTTTTTTCAATTTCTGGCCCATGATCTGGTATAAACATTCTAAAACTCTTGTTGCATAACCATAAATCTCAGCATTAAACAACTGATAACAACTCAGCTCCTCACACTGACAGCTTCTGAGTGTATTTGAGAGTTAAAGCAGTTTTATTTTCACTTGAAGTCATATTTACCCACATAGATGACACTTAGTATTTTCCCCTGAACCAGATAGAAAAATCACTCAAAATAACAATAGACAATGACTTCCTGAAGATTTTCCTAGGAGACCTGAGGTGATGTAATTCTGTACTTTAAAATACAATATTATTCGCTTTTATCTCAAAATCACAATATATAAATGTTGGAGACATGCAAACTTCACACGCTGATTTGGGTCTAAAAAACCAAACAAAAAAAAAAAACAGTCCCACTCCCAGCTACTCAGCACAAGAACGATTCTCAGAATGTTGCCATTTGTGGCAAGAGAAGAATGTGTTTGCTAGCCCCATGTTATAGCTGCATTGTCAGCTTGTCCATGTCTAAAAATCAGATCTTCTGACCCTCTGATGTGTAGTTAAGTACAAAAAGAATAAAACCTGGATCCTGCCTTTCCTTCCACTATATGCTTTTTTGCCCCTGCCATTCCAACCTGTGAAATAGCTTTCTGCTGGTTACTCCTTACACCTAATCTGGCTCCTATCCAGACTCTTTTGTTTGTTTGCTTGTTTCTCAACTTTGTTCCTTGCAGCCACCAAAATTGACTGGTTTCATGGCAAGCTGCCAGGGGATTTGTAGAAGAACTCTGATATGCTTGCTCCCACTTAGCAATGCTCTCAACATGGTTTTTGTAGCATGCGTCCCTGTTCTCTACCCAGGAAAAGCACACATAATTTTGAATTTCCTTAGCCATTAGTTAGGAACAACTCAATAGCCTCTCTGTAGCTCTCAATCAATTTAGTTGTAAGGAGATGCCTGGGTAAATGTAACTGATGTTTGTCTTCATCTCTGATATTCACAGAATCACAGAATGGCCAGGGTTGGAAGACACCTCAAGGATCATGAATCTCCAACCACCCTGACACATGCAGGGCCACCAAACCCCCCATTTAATACTAGACCAGGCTGCCCAGGGACCCATCCAATCTGGCCTTGAAAACCTCTTGGGACAGGGCATCTACAACCTCTCTGGGCAGCCTGCTCTAGTACCTCACCAATCTCTGTAAAAAACTTCACCCTGACATCCAAACTAAGTCTTTCCTCCCTCAAATTAAAACCATTTCCCCTCGTCCTGCAGTTTTAAAGAGTTGATTCCCTTCCTGTTTGTAGGCTCTCTTTAGGTACTGGGAGGCTGCAATGAGGTCACCCTGCAGCCTTGTTTTCTCCAGGCTGAACAAGCCCAGCTCCTTCAGCCTGTTTTCACAGCGGAGGTGCTCCAGCCCCCGATCATCTTTGTGGCTCTCCACTGGACCCTCTCCAACAGCTCTGTTTTTCTTGTACTGGGGACTCCAGATCTGGACACAGTACTCCAGATGGGACCTCACAAGACCACAGTAGAGGGGAACAATCACCTCCCTGTCCCTGCTGGCCACCCCTCTTCTGATGGAGCCCAGAATACCATTTGCCTTCCGAGCTGCAAGGGCACACTTCTGGCTCATTTTAAGCTTTTCATCTACCTAGACCCCCAGGTCCTCCACAGGGCTGCTCTCAAGGACTGCTCCTTCCAGTCTGTATAGATGCCTGGAATTCCTCCAGCCCAAGTGCAAAACCCTGCACTTTGTTATGTTTAACCTAATTATGTTCACCCAGGCCTGCCTTTCTAGCCTGTTAAGGTCCTTCTGAATGGCATCCTTTTCTTCCACTGTGTCAACCACACCACTCAGCTTGTTATTGTCAGCAAACCTGCTGAGGGTGCACTCGATCACATCATCGATGTCATTGACAAAGATGTTAAAGAGCACCGGTCCCAAGACAGACCCCTGGGGTACACCACCCATTACCAGCCTCTGCCTGGACATAGAAACATTGATGACCATCCTCTGTCTGCAGCCTTTCAACCAATTTCTTATCCATCAAGTGATCCACCCATCAAATCAACATCCCTCCAATTTGGAGATAAGGATGTGGTGGGGGACTGTGCCAAAGGCCTTGCACAAATCCAGGTAAATGGCATTGTTTGCCTTACTCTTGTCCACCAATGCCGTCATTCCATCATAGAAGGCCACCAGACTGGTTAAGCATGACCTTCCCCTGGTGAAACTGTGCTGGCTGTCTTGGATCACATGCCCATTCCTCATGTGATCAAGCATGTTGTCCAGGAGGATCTGTTCCATGATCTTCCTAAACACAGAGCTGAGACTGACTCACCAGCCTGTAGTTCCCCAGGTCCTCCTTGCTCCCTTTCTTATAAATGGAAGTGACGTGACCCTTCCTCCAGTCATCTGGGACCTCACCTGACAGCCACAGCTTTTCAAATATGATAGAGAGTGGCACAGCAACCACCTCAGCCAGCTCCTTCAGAACCCTAGGATGCATGCCATCCCGGCCCATAGACTTGTACACATTCAGTCTCAAGAGGCGGTCTCTGTCTTTCTCTGCCCTTACAGGGCAGGGGATTTACTGCCCGTCCCCTCCTAGAGGTTTAGTATGCAGGGCTCAGGGACATGAGAAATAGTAGAATGCTGGCCGCCAGTGAAGACCGAGGCAGAGAACTCATTCAGTACCTCAGCCTTCACTTTGTCTGTTGAAGCCAGTTCTCCTTTAACATTTACCAAAGGAGGTACATTCACTTTGGTCTGTCTCTTCTGGCCAATGTACCTGTAGAAAGCCTTCCTATTGTTTTTCATGTCCCTCACCAAGTTCAGTTCATCCTGTACCTTGACTTTCCTGATCCCACATCTGCAAGTCCAGACAGCATCTCTGTATTCTTCCCAGGTGACACACCCTTCTTTCCAGGTTTCCAGAGCTTGTACGCACCTTTCTTTGCCCTCAGAGTGCCCAGCAGGTACTTGCTGGATTCCGACCTCCTCTGCTCACTTTCTTATTCAGAGGGATGGAGAGCTCTTGTGCTCTTAGGAAGGCATCCTTGAAGAATATCCAGCTCTCTTCAACATCTTTGTTTTTAAAGACAGCATCCCAGGGGATCTTGGCCAACTGTCCATTGAACAGCTTAAAGTTTGCTCTTTCAAAGTTCAGGGTCTCAATGCCACTCTTTGCCAGGCCCACAACCCTCGAGATCAATAAGAACTCAATAAGGGCGTGGTCACAGCAACCCAGGCTGCCTCCAACCTTAACACCTTTAATGATCTTCTCCGCATTGGTGAAGCATTTCTGGACCTGCTGCTCACATCTGGTTGGTCTGTCCAACACCTGGACCAGAAAGTTATCATCAATGCGTTCCAGGAGCCTCCTGGACCTCTTGCAGCTCGCTGTGTGGTCTTTCCGGGAGATATCTGGATGGTTGAAGTCCCCCATCAGGATGAGAGCCCGTGAGCACAAAGCCTCTCACATCTGAAGCAAGAAAGCCTCATCAACAGTGTGCCCTCGATCAGGTGGCCTGTAGTATACACCTATCACCAGCTGGCCTTTGTTAGTCCCGTACCTAATTCTAACCCACAGGCTCTCAACCTGTTCCTGTCTGTTTCTCAGAGGGAGTTCCTCACTGTCTATCTGTCTATGTACTCATTGACGTAGTGGGCAACTCCCCCACCCTTCCTACCTCACCTATCCCTTCTAAAGAGCCGAAAGCCCTCACTGGTGGTATTCCAGCTATGAGAGTCATCCCACCATGTTTCTGTGATAGCAGTGTTTCTGTCATAGCTTTCCAAGCTCATCATGGTTTCCAACTCGTCTTGCTTATTTCCCAGACTGTGTGAATTGGTATAATTGGCTGGGCTTTCCATCTCACTGCCTTTATAGAGGATCTAGGATCCCCTAGAGCAGCAGCATCCCCAGCATCCCCCTGCCCCAGTCTATCCCTTTGTACTCCACCATCTTTGCCCATCAAGTTTGGTATGAGCCCTTGAACAACCAGCTCAACCCTAGAGGCCCTCGTTTTTTTCCCTTCCCCTTTCACTCCTATTTCTGTGGGCTAGAGTCTTGTATGTTATGGCATATATAAAAGAGCATATATATATGTAAAATATTTTGTAAATATTATACTATATATTTTGTGAATATATTTTGTGAATATTATGCTTATTTAATCTGTGTGATGAATAGTTTTGTTGTGGATCTCTGCTTCTCAGCTATGGGTAAAACTAATTCTTCAGGACTTTGTGAAAGCTTTGACCAATTCTATGTACAGTTAGCAGTTTAGAATCAGCCTGGAAGGGAATTATCGTGTTCAGTTCCGCCCAGTTGTAAAGTTGCTTCATAAAATTCTGAAGTCCCAAGCCTGGAATGGACAACGCTGTGTAGGGCCAATAATTATGAGATTAAAGAGACTTTTATTGTGGTAGTGAAATTACAGCTTCAATGACTCTGAAATGAAACTCCATTATTAAAAAAATAATAATGCTAACAGCTGTCTCAATTATACAGTATTTTTTGGAGAAGAAAGATTGATATGGCTATTTTTTTAATTTTTAATTTTTTTTTTTTTTGAGTCCTTAGGGGAAAATATTTGGTCTTAAACAACTTTTCCTATTAAAAACATAGTTCATTATTTTTTAAAAAATATATAGTCAGTACTGACTCTAGCACTGAATAGTGCTAGTCACCTATATTCTTTTAGCTGTTTTAGAAATTAGACAGTTATTTTAATATGTGTGGGAATGGAAAACTCACTGTTAGTTCTATGATCTAATCCTGAATCTAAACTAAGAAATTTCGGTCATGAAAAGGTTTAAAATGTTAAATCCATTCCTTTGTTTTTGCTATAGATATAAGAAAGCTTACTCCATTAGGAATACTTAGTTTTGTAATTTGTAGAATCTTCTGAAATATTAGAATACAAGTGTACAGTCAAGGAAAGAATAATATAATTGAAAAGTGCAATCAAATAGATGTATAATCAAAAATAAACCAATAAAGAGTTAGGCACAAAGGGAACAAGAGAAAATAGGTGGAATGCTTACCCGTGCAGAGGGCTCGCAGTAATGAGCTCCACAGGAGTGGATCTCTCAGAAGAGATCCTTCCTCCCTGGCAGTCAGCACTTAAATGGGTCTAGGAGAGGTGGAGCCTGGCTCCACCCCTTCCTGCAGCACAGGTGAATTGCTTTCACCTGTGCTCCCAGGGCTGACATACTGCTTGCCTCAGATAACTAATCAAGGGTTCAGGCTGTGATTCAGCAGCTCCCATTCAACAAATAAACATCTTTAGAGATGAAGGATTGTTAGTTGAAGATTTAGGTGTGAGAGATGATTTTAGTGAGGAAGAAGGAAAACACCAGTGTTCACATAGCTGTTGACCTTGTACATCTACTAACATACATGTTTACAGTGTGTTTTTAGGAAATCACACTTGTCAACTCAGGGTTTTGAGAATACTGTGCAGTTACATGAAATAGTTTGATAGTAAATACAATCTGCCTGCTTAAAAATGGCATGAAAGATTTAAAGACAAATTTTCACATTTTCTTATATCACGTCGATTTGCTAGTAGCATGTCATGCAAATGGTATATCTATACAGTCATATTTCAGTAGTTATAAACACTTTATCAAGAAGAAACTAATCAGCTTAAAAAATTCTGTCTTTTTGAGACCACAGATTGTTTTTGAACTGCTCGTAAACTGAAAAATATTACTTCAGCTTCACTTGTAGACTAGAACAGTGTAAATATTTTACATTAAATAATTTATTTAACCAATTTATATTTTTTTACTCTTGACACATTATCTATGAGCAACAGAAAATTTTCTTGACTTCAGACATTTTGCAAAATAATTTTATATATATTTTTTTCTGATGAGTTGTTGGCTTCCAGGTGTTTTGCCAAGAGTACAACTAATTTACTAAAAGTATTAAATGCATATATTAGGAAATACACACACACACACGCACACATAAGCATTCCACTTGTGATAAATTTCTCCAGAAGATAATATTGAGTCTCATGAAATTCTTGAGTACTGTGATCTTAAAATTCACTTCTGGCATGTATTCTCCCATATTTACTTGACTTTTAAGGGATCTATCTGCATAATTTGTTTTGGGAATGACTGTAAAGACTAAACTAGGGATTCACTGACTATGCCATAGATTAGCCTCATAGCTTTCGAAATCTTGAATTTAAATATTTCTAGAGAACTACTCCAGGTGCCACTACTGCACTACAGGCAACAATGCCAACCTGGATAATTTGAAATTGGTAGGTGTTCTGCTTTTATTAAAGCACAGTGATGAGTCCTCAGGGATCAGACCTACAGCGCAATGGCAGTTGTTAATAATGCACTAATACAAGTTTTAACAAAATACTTGGAGCATCCATTCCCCTTGGAGCCCTTAACTTCCTGGAAATCTTCACATTTTTATTTTAAACAGCTCTTCATGAAATGCTGAATTGTAACCTCCCAGTACTCTTCATCTAACAATCATAGAAAACAAGTCTCAAAAGGGCCTTGCATTTTTGTATCATTTTGTGTATTTGTTACAGAGAAATGTTCCCTAGAATAAAAACCTTATTTATAATAGTTCCCTTTTATCAATCCTGTATTTGAAGTTGCCAAGTACTTGACAGAAAGTAGTATTGAGGGAGACAATTTGGTTAAGGAAAGTAATATAAATGAAGTATTCCTGCTGCTGTCACTTTGTCAGTACTCTGAATTGCCAAGTATGGTGCTTTTTCTTTCAAACTGCTCATAGTGCTCCATAGCTTCTAGGAGGAATTTAAGTAAATTGTTTCTAATTAGTACTCTTTATAGGAATTCAAATAAAAGCTTGTCATCACTTCTCTTCTATTTGCAAGTAAAGCTCAATGAACTGCTTGCTAGAAGAAATATTACTAACTATGCTGTCCAAATAAGGACAGTATGAGGTCAACACCTAATTTTTTGGTGATGTTCCTCACATTATTGGCACTATGCTGCCTAGGTAGAAAGATGTTTTTGTGTTTATTTTCAAAGTGCTGTGAAACTTGACACCTTGGAGAATGAGATCAAAATATTTCCTGTAGAGTTAAACATTTTTTTATGAGTGTGTACATACACTGTAGACAGTGTATGTACGCACATGTATCCTTCAACTTTTCCACAGAGAAAGCTATATTTTCTGAAATCTGGAAATATTCTTGAGTGAATTTAATATTTTTTCTTTATTATATAATCCATTTCTTAAATCAAAGAAGAAAATGTGGCCAAGTGTCTGCCTGTCATATTTGGGATTGCTACTTTTTTTATTATTATTATTACTAGTAACCATTTCTCTCTTTATCTCCCTCTCTTTCTTTCCTGTGTACTGGGTGGCTGCATGCATTCAATAATTTATTCAGTCTATTCACTGAGTCTTATTAAAATTTAAAGCAACTCTGTTGTAAGGATTTTTGTGTTTGTGTAGATTTGGTATTCAGTCCATAAGTAGAATAAAATAATCAAATCTTATGCTGCATTTCCTGTACGTGCCCTATACTGGTACTATTAAGCAATAAGCTGAATGAGTGCATTGGTCTCAGACAGAAGATAAATGAAACATCATCTTTGGAATTTCTGAGTTTGCTTCAGTAGTTCTGAGGTAGGCATTTCCCATCCTTGAGCTTCTCTTTTTTCTAAAAATAAAAATTAATCAATGACAATTAGAAGCAAATAAGCCCCCAGCAACCTTCTCCTCCCAAAACCTTTGCATATAAAGTAAGGACTTAGAAATCTCCAGATATTCATTCATTTCTTTAGCCAACCAAACCAGTGTCATACAGTTGAAGTAATAGAACCAGATAAGTTAGCATTGTACTGGTTACGCTGTTTACTGTTAACTGCTGAACCACAGTAGAAGAGTATGAGGGAGATACCCTGCAATAAAACATATGTTGCTATCAGTTGATAGTTAATACATTGCATTCAAATCACACCACCTACGTGAAGCCAAAAACATATTTTTAGTCCAGTTAATGTTTTAATATTTTAATAGCCCAAATTTTTAGTCCAGTTACAATGATACACTGAAGTATGTAATAGAACAAATACATACAGAAAGGCCTAAACGATAAGAAGAATTTAAAATAGCTACATAGAAAACTAATATCCACTCTTTTGTTCAGAGTATACAGTGATGCATTCTTCCAATGTCCCCCTGGCTCCTAACATTGATCAGCAAGAATATTCCTTCAGTTTTCTTATGTATCCTTTATTCATATCTCTTAAAGCAGAAATTTAAAGCAGGGATTCTTTGATGTCACAGAAAATCTCTACCTGAATATCCAAGAACTGTGTAGCTGAACACTATCCAACCAATACATTTTAGCAGCCATATGCTTTTGAAATTTGCATCCTTCCTTTTGGTCTGGCTTCTCTTTCTGTGTTGAAGTATTTTATTACCTGGCTTTGGGGTTTCCAGAGGCTTGATGCAATGACATAGGAGATCCTTTCTCATCCTGTGTTCTCTCTGAAGTTAAAATAAAATTTCAGTCAAGGAATTAGAAATTATGAAAATTGCTTTGAAAAAGAGATAGCAAATAAAAATCAATCTTTATTAAGGACAGCAAATAAAATATTAGCTTCCATAGAAAGGTGTTAGATTTGCTATTGTTGAACTATGTGTTCTTGTATGTAATGTAAACAGAAGACATGCAGCACCTCAACCTGAGCACTGCTGTTCTATTGCTGCACAGCAATAGTGTTGAAAGTTATGCAAAGGGTCAGAAAAACTGAGAACCCACCTTTCCCTCCCTTGTCAGTCAAAGCAGCAGAAAGAAAGCAAGAGGAGAATGAATAGCAATCCTTATACTCTCCAGTAGTCAGCAGGGAATGTTTGTGACCTGGAAAGCCACTGCTCTTGTGACTGGCATTATAATGCCACCTTTCCACAGGTCCTTCCGCTGTCCCCCACTAGGAAAGTTTTCAACACCTTGTGCACTCTGACAAAACCGTATGTCCGAACTGCTCTGTATGAAAGGGAAACTGGAATCAGCTACAAAGCAAGCCATGATACAATTTTTGACTGTTCCATCTCAGCAGGGTACCATATTTTCACATAGAACTGGAATAATAAGTTATTCCTTAGTTGCCATTCCAAATACAACATATAAATACTATGGATATGTTCTTTACCATTTCTTCCAGGAGCAGGCTGACCCTCATTGTTCTTGGTATTTCTCAAAGTGCTGATCTCAGGTCTTAGTCAAGCTTTTACTCCCTCTTTTCATTCCAGAAATTAAGATGTTTTGCTTCATAACCACAAGTACAGAAAAGATTCTTCTGAGATCTATAAGGTCTCAACTGCTTTATAGAAGGACATATTTTGAACTACTAATATATTAATTAACTAAACTATTTTTTTTTTATATTTTGCAGTCCTGCATCTGAAAGATCAAGGAACTTGGCTGCGTTCAGGTTAATGCATTCTTTAAGTGAGCTATTTTCTGTTCTTGTTCATATTCCTTCTGGATTACAGCCAATGTACTACACAGAATTCATTATTTTAAGGATTGCTAATGATACAGACTAAGTGGTCTCAAAAGATGAAACTGTGTAGTTTTCATTGATTTTGGGAAAAAAAAAAAAATGAGTCTGGGATCTCATTTGCTTTACATTAAATTGTGGGAAACATCTCATTCTGGATTTTTTGGATCAGTTTGAAGACTGCGTGAACACATAACTGTTGAAAAACAAAACAAACAGACAAAAAAGAAGAAACGAAGGAAAACCAATGTATTTTAATCTTTCCACCAGATTCTCTATTTCATCATAATCACGTATGATTGTTCAATATTTGTATCAGGTATAATCTTGGTAAAATTTCTAGCATCAGATTAGGAAGATTTAATCAATTTTTAACTATAATTTTAAAATAGTTCTTACAGTACGCATCCTATATCTTTTCTTTATTGAACATCCTGTTGCTTTTCAGAGAGTACTGTGAAGTTTGTGGAATCTTTATTTATCAGTTAAAAGTCTAGTGACTGACACCTTAGAGTTAACAAGCATCTCCTAGGAGTGAAAGAATCCCTGACAGGGAAATGAATTCTGCTGATGTTTGATGGGAAAAAAAGGGATGATGGACAGAAGAAATCTAGAATCTAATGTGAAACATGTAGGTTTGCATATTACGTTCATCTTTTGGACATGTTTCCATTTATGATTATAACCATTTGTTCACCGCAAACAGTGGGCATTTCATGATTATGTTACATGGCATTAATTATTTTTTTCCCTCATCTTTTAATTATTTCTGGGTTTTCTAGTCACCAAAGAATCATAGCTTTGGATTGCAAAAGTCAGGGACTGAAATAAAATGAGGCCCACAGAATAAATTACTTTGAGAAGAAAAAAACCCAAATTTTAATGACATGTTTATTCTTATAGAAAGCAGAAATAACTGAAGAAGTTTTTTGGCAGTGTTGTAGAGATATCTGGTCAGTAGGTGAATTGGGAGCAGCTAAGCAAAAGAACTAACTAGAAGGTGATGGGCGTCTCAGTGGATGTAGCAATGTCAGTGAGGAGAAGGCTTTCATCACCAGGGATTGAGGAGGTGGGAAGAAGCTGGTTGGCTGAGCAGTTGACAGTTAGGTTTTAAAAACAGTTCAAAAACTAAACATAACAAAATTCATAGAATCATAGAATGGTTTGGGTTGGAAGGGACATTTAAGATCATCTACTTCCAACCCCTGCTATAGGTAGGAACATTTCTTACTTGACCAAGTTGCTCAAAGCCCCATTTGGCTTGGCCTTGAATGCTTCCACGGAGGGGGCATCCACAACCTCTAAGGGCAACCTGTTCCAGTGTCTCACCTCCTTCACAGTAAAGAATTTCTTCCTAATATCTAGTCTAAATCTGCTAAAGAAAAAAATCTTTTCAAAAGAAGTACCACAGTACATTTTTCTCCTTTTTTGACTTTTCCTCTTTCCTTTCTCTTGTCAGAGCAATGCTGTTGTGTAAATCATTTAGGATCACTACTTAATCGAGGAATTGCAGCTACCAAACACCTATAATTTCTTTGTTAGTGGCATCTAGAATTTGAACATCACCTATGTTGCTACCAGTCATGTGGTGGAAGAACATGTATGTATGATATTCCATATTTTCTGTATATATGTATGTATAATTTCAATGAATAAACAAGCTGTCTCCTTTCCATTGACTTGATACTGTGTATGACTGAAGCTCAAACTACATGAAGGGCTTTTTTATTATATATGTAGACACATATGCACTCTGTGTGCATGTCCAGACATAATCCTGCAAGCTCCTTCTTAGCTGCAACACATGGAAACTCCTCAAGTTCTTTATCTGCTTTTCTGGACAACTTGATATAGCTGAAAATGTTTAGTGCCAGACTTGAAAATCGCTCAAAATTCACTAATAAGTTTGAAGATCAAAGATATTGCCATGTATATATAAAAAAAAAAATACTACTAATAAAAAAATATGAAAAATCAGTCTACACACTGAGAGGAAGCTTTGAGTTCTTGGTTTGTTGTGTTTTGTTTTCCAAAACCTTTCAGATAATTGTTATTTTGAATCACATTTTTTTGCGGGCTTTTATTCTATAACATTTCTAAGGCATCGTTAGTGTGAGAAAAACATAATGACATAGAAAATGACAGTCTAAATGTTATAGGTGAATCTCATACAATGCAAGTCATGCAGGAGTTGAAAAAAAACAATATCTTGTAGCTACTACTGTTCAAAATTGTCTAATTATGTTTTATAGGATAGCTAGGGTCAAAATCTTCCTCTGACAATCCATAAAAATACATGAGAATTAATTCAAAAAAACATTAGTTTTAAAAATCTGAGCTAGTGGAATCCTTTTAGCAGGTGAGGAAAAAATATGAGTTATCAGAAAAAATACAAGTACTTCTTCATTTATATATATATTCTTAAAAGGATGTTAAATTAGTGGGGTATATTTGGAAATCTAGCTTTATGGATTAAGAAGTTGATGCTGGTTCTGCTGATAGGGCTGAAATCAAAACACCAAAATATTTTTTTCCTGAGCAGCTCTTATTATTTTTCCTCCAGCATATTCATAGAGGAAATCTATACTGGTGCTAGGGTCAAACTGAAGCCAGCCTAAAACACTCAGCCACATCTTAGGATGTCTTCATCATACCATTGCCTGATGGCAGTGGAGTAGGAGGTTCTTGTGTACTCAGTGGGACCTTTCTCAGTTTAGGACTTTTCAATAGTTCGTTTTTGCTTTTCAAGTGGTGTTTCTATTTATAGCTCCTGAAGAAAGTAAGATGTAAGAGAAGGCACCAAAGGGCTGGATAACAGACACGGAAATCCAGGATTGCAGCCAGTGGACTTCTGTTCTGAAAGGCTGTGAGTAAATTTCAACTATCCTGCAGGAAGAGTGGAAGGGGGATTAGAAAGCACTTTGGCCAAAATCCATAGGTGGAAGTTTAGCACAGATTTATAAATGAATTGGTAAGCCAGTCTCCTGGCTTACTGAGCTAAAATAGAAACAATCAGTGTATAAGGATTCTAGAGCAGTTACGTACATGTGTACATGCACTTCAATGTCAAATAGTGTTCTTATTTCTAGTATCAGTAACCATCTCATGGTTCAACTTGGTACAGAACTGTATTTTCCCGTAACAGAATGAACATATCCTGTGTCTGCTAAACCAAATATAGACTTGTTTAGTTATGCCAATTTCTTCAAATAGAGTAAGCTTCTGAGTTATACTTTTTTTCTTCTCAGTCCATTCACCCCCATAGGCAAATTCAGATTTGTTTTTCAATAAAAACGTATCAGAAAGTAGGTCCTACACACACATATTCAGAGATAAGAAAGCAAAGCATATTTTTACAGTAGTGTAGTTTTCCTTAGTGAAAGAGATCTCTAATGAATAAATGGGTAAATGGTATTCTTATTTATAAGTCACATTAGTGAATGTGATTACTGTAAATCAAAAGTGCAAACATACATTTACAATGTGAGTTTATACAATGTAATATCTAAAATAATGATAACCTTTCATTTGATATTTTGAAGGCAGCTTTACCTATGGCTCTGCCACCCTTTTTAGGATATTGTCTTTTGATTTCATATGATATGACATATTTGTTGTTATTAATTGCTGAGTAGTTAGAATGTGTCATCTAGGAACGAATGAATAGCAAAATTCAACAAATTGATCATTTGTTTTTTAAAAATAAAAAGAGTAAGGAAGCCTCCTATTTTCTGTGTAAAGTCCTTTTGAGCAAAATAAGATATTCAGAAAGATTTCTGCTTTGTTTTAAAAAATTAGTAGTCCTTTTGTTTATTTGAGGAAAACATTGTTGTGGGAATGCTAACTTTCTGTCAAATATTTATTCTTCACAGGGATAAATCTTTGTCTATTTTTAATAGTTCTAAGTGAAAATGCAGTAAATTTGATTTGTCTTTTTCCTTTCTTTTTCAAAAACAATACATTTTGTATATAAAGCTATTAATTGTAATTATATTCATCCATTTTTTCTCACATATAAAATAATTCTGAAATAATAATCACATAAGTGCAGAATCATGCTTTGACCAAAAGAAGAAATTTAGCTTTGATTATACAGTGCTCTTTTAATTAAAAAAGTATGCATCTTCCTTTTAGTATTGACTTTCATTTGTTATTTCATCTGAGAGACTTTTGTATGGAAATTAGATTTTACTTTCTAGTTGAACAAATGCTAATAAAAGCATTCTCCAATCACTCGTTGAAGTTTTAACTGAAGTTGCTTTGATTATTTTTGCATCCCAAATGGCATTTTTCCCTGCAAGCACCCCAGCATACAAGGTTACTGGATTGAATATCCCCAAACAATGCTAATAACAAATGTTTGTGAAAACTATGTTTATCTTTTACTTCAGCAGAAATCACTGAAGAGCATGATTAATCAGGGAATGCTTGTACTGCATAGGAACAAATCAAATGAACACACTCAATTTCATTGTGATATCAAAGAAATTTCAGTGGCCACCTCCTACACAAATTAAGAGATATAATGATCTTAAGAAGAAAAACAGGAAAGTGTGAACTATTTTATATTTTCTGTGAAATACTGCAGTCCTTCAATGATAAAATCATGTACAAAATATACATTAATCATTATGTATTCCATTGAAACTGAATTTCAAATTGCTTTATTGAAAAGGGAAAACCAAATGGATGTGAAAGAGAAAAGCTTTGTTATGAATTGGGATCAAACATGATAAAAGGTATGCTAAATAATGCTAAATAGAGAATATAAATAATACTTTTTTCTATGTGAGTTTTTAATGCTTGCTTAGTACAAATACTGTCCTTTGGGAACTTTGGCAGGAGATGGATGGGGAAAGAAAATGTTTCAGGTAGTCATATGTTGGATGTCTATTTTAAACTAAGAAGATACAATATTCTATGATATCAATTTTTGGAACCTATAACTTACAGTTACTTATCTTTAGAAACAAGATAATTCTAAAATGGAAATATTCTAGCAATTGGTGAAAACCTGTAAATTTTCATGTTTTGAAATAGGCACCTATGCTCTTGTTTATAAAAGATTTTCTCAATGTAAATGGAGGCATGCATTGGGAGTTAGTTTTCTTTACTGTTTTTCCTTCTCTGTGAGCTGAAATGCATTGGACTCTCCACTCCCATGGACTGGTACACAGAGAGCATCAGGCTCGGGCTGACAGTGCATGTGCTCAAAGTATCACTACTACAAGACAATCTCTTTGACACCTGCACAGTGAACTGACAACAGCTTGGCTATATCCCCTGCTGTGATCCCAAACTCAGTCAAAGCCCATACCTGATCACATCTCTGTAGCCTATCAGTTGTAGTTGTCAGGTGATTTTAAAACTCAAACATAAAATATAACTTAGACACAGAACCTGACTTAAAAGCTACTAATTTGCTAGCAAAATTTACAGCTATAGAATTAACAGTCCCCTAAAATGCTTGAGAATTCCTATAAATGGATTTATTTTTTAAAGCTATCCTACTATTTGCAAGGAAGACAGGAAACACTTTTCCACCCTATATTTTTTTTTTTTTTGAAAAATGTTTCTAATGCAATTTGTTCAAAAATGAAACCAGAGACCATATCTTCTTATTTCAAAGTAAAGAATCCACAGCCATAGTCCAAGCAGAACAGCTGTATAGGTATGCCGTACTGCACAGAATAGAACTGGTGGGAGGTGGCAACTGATCCCAGATTCCTTCCTTTCCCAAACCTGGACTTGTGCTGTGCCACCAGTTTTACCAGGCTGTGCCTTGAAGGGCCAGGTTTGGAAATAGGTCTCAATTCCTTTCCTTGGCTGAAAAGAGTTCAATTTGCATTTCCCAGCTGACCTGGGTCACAGATGCTCTTGTTTCTTCCTTCTGTAGCTGTTTTACTTTTCATGGAATACTTAACCTTTCAGTGAACCAGTGACTTAGAAAGAGAAAGAGCACAAGTGGGTGCAGGAATAAGAATGAAGACAGTGTGGTTACCTTATGTTTGTGATCTGATTTGAGGAATGATTTTTATTCTAAAGAATGATTTTTAACATTTCCCCAAAAAATAGATTGCCATTATTCCCAAATGTTGGAAGATTACTAGGAATATCCTAATTGCTACAGATGTCTTAGATGCAGTAGGAAAGGCAATTGAATAAATTACATAATCTGAGCAAAGTATAATTTTACTAGACTAAACAATATATTCTACTGAAGCTTTTGAACTAGGTCAAAAGAAAACAAATGTTTAATGTGAAAAATGAGCCAAATCTTGGAATATTTAAGCACTTACAAGTTCACTTGTAAATTTAGAAGTAAATAATTTTTCCTCTTGGTAAGCTAATTACTTCCTACATGCTTGCTAGATATTAGGAAAGTGACAATGCTGCAGTTGTTACTGCTGTGAAATGGGATCTAAAACGTTTTGGTTAAATATGTCACTGAGATGTCTTAAGTTTCCCTCCACTTATGCAAGTCAACTATCTGAGGACTTAGGACTTGAATAAGTGCTAAGTATCTGAGAAGTATTTCTGAAGGGTACAGACAGGACTCCTTACTCCTGTCTGGCATTCCGCTTCCTCAGACTGTTTCAAAATGCAGTAGGACCATTTGGAAGTTGAACTTCAAACTCTTTCTCTTGCAGATTGCATAATTCTCAATTTTATGTGTAATTCTGATGCTAAACCTTGGGAAAACATTCTTCCAAAGCCAAATGAAACTACTACCAACAACACAAGTGCTTTTCATGAATGAACATCTGATGTTTGAACCCAGTGGAATGATTCCTATGGAAAAAATAAAATAAAATAAAATAAAATAAAATAAAATAAAATAAAATAAAATAAAATAAAATAAAATAAAATAAAATAAAAAAATAAAAGGAGTTGAGTACCTGAACTATAAAGTAATAACACTGTATAGTGATGACTTCATCCTCCTTTATATTCAAGGAAATGTTATTCATATCTATTTTTCTATGGGAGGAAAAATGTTCTCTTTTAAGATCTGTCTATACCTTTTGGATATTTTAAGGGTTTTGGAACTTCTCTATTGTCCTGCTTCTTAAATTGTTCCCAGCTGGAGACAAATAATTGTTTTAAATCAGAAACTTATGTTGTTTACTTTTAATTTGTTCCAGTAGTCGTGTAAAGTGACTGTGAATATTTTGTTAATTGTTCAGGGGAGTGATTTGTTAGATTGCGATATTAAATGTTATTTTCCCAGCTATAGCTGTTAGGCTCCTAGGACAATATGCCTAGTGGAGATGCTGGGTCTTATTTTTTTTAAGTGTCTCAACTATGACTGTACCCCTGCACGGTTTTTACAAGTATTATAAAATAGAGTTGATACAGTAACATTTAAAATTATGCCTATGACAAATTAATTTTATACTTTGAATTACTGCTATTTATGTCAGTGCATAGTCATTCCCACATCAGTTCTTCATTCTACCGTAAAAGAATGCCTCAGTGTAGCTCTAAACACCTATACAAATGAAATGATGTCTTTCTTTCTTCAGTGTTTGCTTTTTAGCTTCTCACTTTCTCACTAGTTTACATGTTCCATAGCCTCTCCAGTGTTGTTACCTTATTTGTTCAAGTTTGGCCCTAACCAGTAGGATGGGATATTTTTACAAACTGCATATTTCAAATCCCTCAATGGCAGAGTTTTCATTTTAATGTATTCACTTTACTGATTATATATTTGCAATCATAGCAAAAAATATATATGACATGCAATATACAGCTATTTGCTCTTCGGCTATTTACAGAGAAACAGCTTGTACTAGAAAAATAAAATACGCAACTTTGAGTAAGTGCAGTGTACCAAGCTAGAGGTGCTACTAAATTTTTTTCCTGTTGGTGAATGCTGTAGCAAAGGTTTTCACTCAGCTACCATGGTACTTCCTAATTGCCATCTGTGAAGAAGTTCTTTTTAAAAAGTGCTTTAGACTAATGTTCTATATTTTACAATCATTTCATTAGCAGTGCATAACTTGTCATTTCAGGAAAAGTTAGGTGAAATTCCTCTTTTATATGTTTTTGAGAAATTATGTATATGTTATATAGTAGATATTTTTAATCTAAGACTACAAATAAACATTACAAAATATTTTCCATCATCCAAATCAGTACCTTCAGAGATTCCAAGAAGCAGTTTCCAGATCATAATGATTAGTCTTTGTACAGTCAGTAGGAAGCTTGCAGCCAATTGCCCCCTTCTCATTTTATTTTCCTTCCTATTGCTTTCTTTGTTCTTACATCTTAAGATTCCTCCCCATCTTTTTGTCATTCATTCCTCGTCTGGAATTCTGACTAATTTTCATACAACTGTAAAAATGAGCAATGTCTTTATCTGTTTCTGTTTTAATTGAAGTTTGCTTCTTGTTATTTATAAATTTTTCTGTGCCCACAATATTAGCCTTCAGATCCACAATTATGAGATTTCTAAGATGAGGTGACTGAAATTATTATGCTTTTTTTTTTTTTTTTTTTTTGCAGAAAATGAACCAAAACTATAACACATGAAAGGCAGGAAAGGCAGATATCCATCTCGTATAAGTTCTTGCTCTTCAGATTGTTCTGAAAACCAGATCACTGGCATCTGCTGTGCAGGTAAACAGGACCAACAAACAAATTCTTGTTATAGAAAGATTAAAACAAATTCTGCACTTCACAAGCATAAGGCAACAAAATAATTTTAAAAATGCACAGAGCAAATTCATGGTGAATATTAAGCTGATGTAAGGTAACACATGAAGCAGACAATAAAGACAGAGGTTTCAAACAAATAAATTTTTAAAAGAAAACAAGGAAAAAAATAAGACTGCAAAAATTAACTTCAGAGAAAATTAGTCTGGAGAGAGTTAGCAGGGAATGAGAGAAAGACCATAGAAGGTGGTAAAAACAATTCTAGGGCTAAACTGTTTTTTGTTTGTTTGTTTGTTTGTTTGTTTCTGTTTAGATATGTAACTTGTCTTCTGTCATATAAAATTAACCATCTACACTCACTGCTAAGCACCAGTAAGTTTCAAGTTTCCCCTTGTTCCTCTCTTCACCATTGTATTTGGCTTTTCCTTTTCTGTTAATTTCTGAAGGATGTTTCTAGTTTATTAGCTTTTTTTTGCTGATGTTGTCTTTTTTCTTTTTTTACAATGGGAATCTGAAAAATGTGGCTATTTCTGAAAATATTGTTGTGAGGTGAGAGGGAGTCATAGCCAGCTGTCTTGATTAGTTCTAACAACTCGTCTTTGACAACACAAATTTCAATATAAATATGAAAATACCTAGTTTGACATTGTTTATTGTGGTTTTTTTTTGTTTGTTTGTTTGTTTTTTTGCTTGTTTTTCTTCCATTCACACTGCCTGCAGCATCTTATCTGTTTCTCCTAACAGTGGAATTAAGACAGGTAACACTGAACTTCCCAAACAAGCTGCCTGTCAAGTGACTGTCTCCACTAACACAGTAAACAAGCAAACACGTGCTATGGAACTGGCATCCAAATAACCAGACAAGCTGTCCCTATTGACAATTGCTCTTGCCTCAGCATATGTATTGTCTTCTTGGATTATCCCATCTGCAGCTGCTTCAGCTCTCATGCCATGTCATCATTTTTCTTGCTCCAAAAGTTTCTCTTCGACAACTGAACTCCATCCTTCATATATTGCATCTCAATGTCTTTTCTGGAACAAATCCTTCAGCTGCCTATTGCTCTTCCTCTACTAAAACAATTTAAGCAATATCTTCCAGAGATGCCAAAGTACTGTAGCATATAATTGTAATTATTTGTCAAAGCTCACTTTAAAAAAAAATGTGCATGAAACAGCAATATAATGATGCTCTTCCATACAGAATAATAGGGAATGCAGATAAATTGATTTATTCTTAAGAACCTCAAAAATATAGCCTGGGTCACTATGCTTGAACATATGGCTTTTGAAGAACAATATGTGAATCAGGAACACACTCAGGATTTAGAAAGTTAAGAATAACAATAATAATATCCTTAAAAATACTTTAGTAAAATCATAGCAGAATAGAATATTTCAGCATCCAGATCAACTGCTACACTTGCAAATTATGTGGAAAATTGACTTTCTTTTGTTTCAGATTTCTCTGTAAAACTGTCATAGTTTCAGCTGCAACATAACTATTTTCTTCATAGAGTCCAATATAATGCTATGTTTTGGCTTTATGAGAAAAAACAATGTTGATAACACATTGATATTTTAGTTGTTGCTGAGCAGTGCTGTACAGAGCCAGGGACATTTCAGCTCCTCAGTTTTTCATATTGTCTGGCCAGTGAGGGAACTGAGGAGGCACTAGGAGCAGGAGGGGACAAAACCAGGGAAGCTGACCTAAAGTGACCAAAGGGGTATTTCGTACTATATGACATCATGTGAAAAAGCTATGAAACTGAGGAGAGTTGTTTGGGGTGGCAGCTGCTGCTCAGGGACTGACAAGGCATCTGTTTTTGGTTGTTGAACATCTTTGTGCATCACTTGTTTTGTAATTAGATAGATAGATATAACCATTATCATTACTGTTCTCTTCCTTTTCTTTTCTGGCATCTGTTTTCTTGTTGTTGTTTTTTTTTCAACCTAAATTTTTTTCTTTTTTTTTTTTTTTTTTTTTTTTCAATTCTCTCATCCATTCCAGTGGGATGGGAGGGAGGGAGTGAAAGGCTGTGTGATGTCTAGCTGCTTGCTGGGTTAAACCATAACAAAAACTCATCACATCTTTATGCTGTTAGGGCCAATATGTGAAGCTGAGGATTTACCAGAATGACTGGAGGTGTGGTTTTAAATCTTGTTTACAAACAGTGCAAGTCTGAAGTACTGCCAGTCTGCCCTCTGGCCATTCTGTCATGCAGTTTTTCAAAGATGAAATTCTTCTCAAAATCAGAAGTCATTTTAATTTATATATATATTTTAATGTTAACAATAAATAGTATTATCTCTTATCCAGTAAGAGATTTAATCACACAGTTATTGATGGTTTCAGGATTCATGTACATATGCCCAAAGCTGAGCTGTAGATGAGGTTTTCAAAGAGCTTTCACTTGACTGTGCATCGATACATTTTTAATGTTAACATTCCCCAATCATCAAAACAAAGTTTTCCCTCATCTCCTTCCTTTCAAAGGTATTCTCAAGACATACCTAAGGAATCATGTAGTATACAACATGAGATTGTTTTTTTCTTTTACTTAACCTGAGGAAATGGGTACACAATTCTATCCCTGACTTCTCTGCCACATGGACTTTGGATGGGAAGCATCTTTGCATCTTTGTTCCCACTGTCAAGCCACTTTGAGTGTTTATTATTAATATTATTAAAATAAAGGCTCTAGTTTCTTACAGAATGAAGACTTGCTGGTTATGATGCTAGAAACAAAACAAATCTTGACTACTATCATACCTGAAGACAAAGCAAATACTTCACTGAAATGCTAGGAAAAAATTCAAAGATTATGCCTTTGAAATTCTACTCAGAAAGATTTCTATGTTGCACTAAATGAAATATATTATAAAAGCTTCCAGTCTCTGGGGAAGGAAAAAAAAAAAAAAAAAAAAAAAAAAAAGATTAAATTCCTAACTTGTTGAATGAAACATCACATGATAACAAAGGGAATAATTGGTGAGCACACTAAGCTCAAAGAACTGTAGTAAACAGGGTTACATCTGCTGTCTGGCAGCCAGGCACTAGTGAGGTTCCACAGGGCTCTGTTTTAGGGCTGGTTCTATGTGAGGTTCCACAGGGCTCTGTTTTAGGGCTGGTTCTATGCAATGTTTTAATCAATTACTTGGATATAAGGTTTGAAGATATGGTAAGTAATTTTGCAGACAACACTAAACTAGAAGGATCTGCTGATTCAAGACAGAGAGGTCTTGCAGAGAGATCTTGAAAAGCATTACAATAGCACTGTCACATCTTAAGTATGGTAACTATGTACCTTCTTGAGATGCATATCTGGCTTTGCAACTTTCTTTCTTTATCCATAATAATGGTAAGCCAAATTCTGCATTTGATTTTTCCACTTTTTTATCCTTTTTTTTTTTCTTTCTCTCTCTCTCTCTCTTTTTTTTTTTTTTTATTCCTGTGTGTAAGTTTATCAAAACAGGACTAGAACCTGATTCCACAAAGAACCTTTTTCCTATTAAAACAATAATAATAATAATAATTGATGATATACTTAGTTCTAAAGCTTGATTTCTAGTAATGAAAAGCAAGCCCTCCAAAGTAGAAAAGCTTAGAAAATTAGGTATACAGGGATATTTCAGAGACATTCAGGGCTGAGTCTTTTTCCTCTCTGCATGAAAGCTTATGTTTATACTTATTTTGTATGATTCTACCCATTGCTCTCGTTTCCTCTCAGCCCATGGTTTGTTCAGAGTACAAGCTGACTGTTCTTGTTCCTCTAAATTGTGAATGTGTTTCTATTTTGTTGTACTGAAATCATCTGCAGTGATACATGATGTTCTGAGATATAGAATGTGTCTGGTCTTCCATTTTTATTTAATGTAGTGCTCTGTTTCCAATACAGTGTGACAGTGATCACTGTAATAGTCTACCTACCTAGAAGTCTCTCTAAAGCAATATATGACTTCTAAAAGAGTTATCATTTTGGAGGGAATTTTAAATCTGCCCCATTGCAATAATTTCTCAGTTATTCAGATAAATAAACACCCTTAAAATGATTAGAGGAAGCAAAATTACAGATTTCCAGGTGTTCTATGCAAGAAAAAAATATCTGTTCGAGGAAGGAAAAAAGAAGAAGAAAAAAAAGTAAAATTAGGAATCTCAGAAATCTAGGCTGACTGACTTGGGCTTTTGCCACAGACTGAATGATGTTTTCTTTGAAGGTCAGTAACAAATTCATGTTTTCACTACGATCTCCTGAAACAATTTTCATCTTCAGACAGCATAGTACAAGCATAGTATATAGTACTGTGATGCTTTGTTCTTGATCAAAATATCACCAGTTTCAAATTGACATTTTTAAATATCCATTTAGTAAAATAAGTAAATAGATAAATGGACAGATGTTTCATATATTTTTTCTTTTCTCTCTGAGTTTCAGCTCTAATCCCAAAACAGCAAGGTCTTCAAACTGACTGCACATTAAGTAGTCCTACTGACTAAAACATGTTTTAAATGAAAGTACTTCTGTGTGTATTTGGGACTCGATTTATATCATTAAATAGCTGCCCTAATTTATAAAAACTATACTCTGTGAACTTTTCAGCAATATGTATGTATACATTTTGCTTCCTTGCAAGGTATGTATTAATGTAACAAACACTGTTAAATCTAAGTGGTTTCTATATTCATAGATGTCAAATTCAGGTTCTTCAGTTATGGGAGCTTAACTTGTGCATGAGGTAACTTTATATCATTCAGTAAACGTGTCTTCAAATGGTCATTAGAAAATGTTTGTTACTTTATGAATAACATTTGTCTTTTTGAAGCACTATCAAGGGATAACAAAAAATGCACTTTTTCTGTGGCATGTGAATGGGACAGGGCAAGTTAAAAAAAAAAAA
>JAPSGF010000071.1:2285154-2328250 GCA_035772895.1 Perdix hodgsoniae
AAGGAAAGGAAAGGAAAGGAAAGGAAAGGAAAGGAAAGGAAAGGAAAATAGAGGGCTTTAAAGTTTCTCAGGAATTCTGTGTTCTATTTTCCTTATACTTCTCTAACTGCTATGGAGCTGAAAGACTAAAACTTCAAAGAGGCCTGTGGATTATCCAGCATTCTTGCGGCGTGGAAGGTTGTTCTTCATCAGGAAGTGGAGAATACTGAAAGTTATTTTAACAATTCTAGGAAGCCCCTATTGCAGCTGGGATTCCCATAGGCTTTCAACTCCAAAGTTTTCAAATCTGGTGATAGGAAACCTTGAGATCTCTAGTACTAGCACAGTCCACAGTATTGAATTATTCTAATTGTTCTAAGATAACTTAGAAAAACCTTGAAATCTGAGGCTCTGGTACAAGATTGCACAAAAACAGAGAGCTTGAAATCCCGATAGTCTTTTGAGCCACCTAATTGGTACCGCTAAGCTGAGCCCTCCATTCTCCACTCACCTGGTCTGACAGAAGTAGGCTTCTGGAACAACTATTTGCTTGCCTGTTATCACAAGGTTGTTGAATCTGTTTTTGCAATTTTCATAAGTTAGCATTTTTCAGCGAAAATCTGCTTTTACTTGAAAAACAGCCAATCAGGTTTATATTTAATGTTATTTAAAGCTCTGAGTGAAATCTGCTACAAGTAGTTTGTAAGGAAAAGATGAAACAAAACAAAAACTGAAATCTGGTTTCTTACAAAATCTAATTACTTCATATACTAGATCTCCATAGCTCTTCGGCTTCTGTGGGCTTGTAGTCACATTTCTGCGGGTTTCAGATTTTGTTTCTCTGCTGATGTGTGGAAGAGCAACACATGAACTGACTAACACACTGAACATGTACTGGAAACAGTTGCTTTGTCAATACATAATGTGCTGCCAAATGCAAAAATATCAAACAAACTAAAAAACAGAAAAGAATTCTTGTGTAATCACTTACGGTATCTATAGTTTCACTTACTCTTTGCAGAAACTGCAGTTAAACATTTTTCAAGTAGAATTAGTTTAATTGGCAGTCTCTCTTCAGTATTACATAAATTTTAATCCTATGAAATTACAGATTTAGCTTCAAATTATAAAAGTGGATCTTCTTTAAAATAAAATGACTTCATGACTTTATTTTATTTTATTTTAGTCCTGATATTTTCATGCTAGGATTGTTGTTGTTAGGGCTTTTAATGGTTTGTCATTTGGGAACAATTGGATGACATGAATATAAACTGCTTAAATATTTATGATGTGGGCCTTAATTAAGTTTAACTCAGTTTCTTAAAACTATACAAAATGTGAGAACTTAGTCCACTGCAAAATTCTTTAAGTACTGAAGAAGTGTGATGGGAGACCACCTAGAAACCTGCTGAGAAATAGAAGGGGAAGGAGATACGGAAAGGTCACAAAGCAGAAGACTAACTGTCCATAATTAAAAGAGAGAAGAAGAATCTGAAAATCCTCTACCCAATTGTATTCTAACTGTATGATTTGCAGGCTTATTCTTAGTTTTTACTTATAAAAGTAGCTCCCAGTCATTTCTTACCTCTATACTCAATACAGATCCTTCATTTCCTTCTCTCCAGTTTACAGCTCAATGACAGTGATTGCTAATTTTAGCTACTTTGCCACATTCTCACTGATTTCCTTATTTGCTTTATCTCTTGTGTTACAACTCAGACATTAGATTTTAGACTGACGAATTTTTAACAAGAAGCTGTTTGGTTTATGATTCAGGTTTTTTATATGCACCACAAATTCCCATCTGCTTTTACACTGTTGAGATCATTTTTGAAAAGAGCATGCTTGGCTTCACTTTTAGTGTACTTATCTGCCTCAAGATCCTTATAGGAGGTTTTGCATAATATAGTCTTTCTGTTCACTTGTTCTCAGATTACAGCTACTATTCTCATGTGTTGAGCATTCACATGATGATACCCATTTGTTCTACATCTTTGTATCAATGAATTTTCATTTTTCACTTAGATGCTTCAGGTGCCATTTTCCTTGATTTCTATTTCTCTTTAGTGTTTTATGTTACATAGATACTGATTTGTTCACTAATGATTCATATTTACAGATCCTCTCAAGGGATGTCTACACTGTAATCTAACTCTGCATTCCAGCAAATGATTTTTGATATACCTATGTAGTCTATACACATGCCATACTTATATATTTCTTCCATGTTTTGACTCTATGTTTGTTTTTAAAAATGAAGAAGGAAAGAGAAATAAAAGGAGTTAAAATGGTTCTTAACGTGCACTCAATTTGCAGACATATTAATTTGAATACTTCAATCTTTCTAACAACTTCTCTACATAGGTATCTGGGAGGACAAGTTGTGGATATGTCCTCTTTTGGTGGGCAAGGTTGATTATGCAAGAGTTCTAGATACTAAAATGATCCAATTCACAGATCAGTGCAGAAACAGCTAGAATGTGTAGGTACTGAACATTTAAAAAGCTTAGGATTGCTCTGCAGATATGCCTTTGGTATTATCTTAGTGGCTCAGCTACCAGTTTCATTCCCAAGTCAATGTCTATCACATTCATAATGTTTTATATGTTCCTGTAATTATCCAATCAGTGAAACTCATTGCTCAAATATTTCAACCCACCTTCTTACTTATTTCAGTGGTGATGATCTCTTAATCGTGTGGTTTGCTTGTTTTTTTTTTTTCCTTTGAAAACTCCCATATCACCTGTTCCTACTCAGTGGTCTTCACTTAAGCTTGTGATACTGTTGTTTTCTCGGCTTAAATTCATGAATGAGTTAGTGCAAGGCTAAAAGTAGTTTTCTCTTGAAATTAGTTTCCATTTATTACAGAATTTGACTTCTTCAAACCCTAGAATCTTGTTTTTCACTTTTCTCCTGCTTGCTGACAGAGTTACATGACAGACCTTTACCTCCATTTTACTTCATTGGTCTAAAGAGTGTAGAGCTGTGGTCTTACATCCCAGATCAAGTAAGGAAATTAAGGAAACACACATTTTAGAGAAAATAATCCAAAGGAAATGATTTTTGTAACTGTGTGCTGCAGATTGGAAAATCTGCAGGAATCCAAGAGAGAATGATAGATTTAGACAATATTTAGAGGATATCCTTCTTATAATTGCTATGCATTCTAATTGTTTCATTATTGGGATAAACAATGTGCCACCTCTCTGTGAACACAGAGAGGGTTTATGAAATATTTCTCATTAAAGACATGCTGTACTAATAGCTATACAATAACCACAGAGATTCATTTTTGGGAATGAGGCTGGCTTGGATCACCACAGGAAATGTGTTGATATTAGTCATTCTTCCAATGTTCACAGCTTTGCTCAATTTATTGATTCTCTGCTGATGAGGAAAAAAAAAAAAAAGAAAAGAAAGAAAAAAGAAAAAAAGAAAAAAAGAAAAGGCTAATCTATCTGTATTTCATGATGAAAATCAAAGAATAACATGAAAAAAAAAATATTTTTTTTTTTTCCCCCCCTCTTAGTGGATTCATGTTATGCGTTTCTTCCCTGGCACTTTTAATGACCAGAAATTCCAGTATGGTTTGACAGCTATAAGTGAAGCTAATTACAGAATCTGAGATCTTAGGTTTCTGTAAGTCAATATTCAGAACAATTTAGAATATATTTGAACAATGTAGACAGAAAGGTCAAGTTACAATATTAATTCTTTCCAGGTAGGCCCAATATACTAAAATATATTTCCCTCTCTGTTTGAAATGTTGGAGCATTCAAATATAATCAAGATACTTTTGTCAATTACTCATTTACATCAAATGAGAAAAGGGGTAGATTTGTGCTGTGCAAATTTTCTTGCATTTTAATGATGTCAATTCAGAAATAAGAAATTCAGATAAGTGACCTCTCAGCAGCTTCTTTAAATGATGCTCAGTAATACATAATTTATCTGTAAGAATAAGGACTTTGACAGTCAGCACAGGAGTTTAATAAATAATGTCTGAATACTTTTACAGTACATTGTCATATCTGCTCTAAATGCACAGGCTGATATTCTATATTGAGTTCTAAATTGGGGAAGTATTTTTCTATTTTTCCATAAAATTTTGGACATTTATTTGTGGGTTGGGAAGTGGCAAATTCAATTTTTTCTCTTCAAGAAACTGAATGCAGAATAAGATAAGTTTCTGATAACAGATGCAAAAACATCTGTAGATATCTTATATCTAGTGTCATTCTTTCACCCACCTTGGAAGAATAATACTTTTCTTATTCTGCATGTTAGTGTTCTGTTTGACAGCACTGGTGAATTTCCTGCAGTTGTTTGTCAGTTTTAGTACAAAGTAAATGTTGCTTAGATGCTCCAAATTGATTATATTCACCCTCAGGCAATTTCATAATAACCTATTGTGATTAAAAATCACAAAACACTATGTCACCTCCAGTCCTTATTAAGATAATTGACCCTCCTACTGAATTAATAATACAACCTGGTTGTTTAAATATGCTTACTACTAAATAGTTCTCCTAAAGTCTAAATGGTAACATATTTTGGTGAGATAATTGAGCTTGTTTGCCTTCTTATTCAGTTAAACATTGTGGGTGGATGAGAGCATACTGTTTAAAATTCATCCTGACGGAAAAATGTGGAAGACCTCAGATTTACCTAGAGATTCTTTTCACAATTTTCTGGTTATTTTACTCATTCCTTTGTTATTCAATTGAAAAGATTACAAATGAGAAGCTAAGCTATTCAAACTTAAAGTTATCAGTGCATGCAGAATTTCATATTACAAATTTATTAGCTCTGAAACAAAAATTTTATATGGTAGAAGCAATATTTATATGTTTTTTTTATTAACCCAGGTTTAATTTATTTGTTTATTATAAAATTGTATAAATATGATTTAAAATTAAGCTGTTATTTGACAATTTGTGATTTCTGATATAGATTATTAGTTTTGTGATACATTAAATTTCTTTCAGCATTGAAATTCATGCATATTGTTTACTAGAGGTATGGAAAATAGAGGACATTGCTTTTATATTGCCTAATCTTTGTTCCCTTCCCAAATGAGTGCCAGTGAAACCAATGCATATGGGCACCAATACATATGAAATCTTTGTTTCTCTCATTAATACAAGCATTTGTCATTTTCTGTACCTCACTGTTGCTTCCGCGTTTTCCCTTTCTTCCTACTTCCCTTCTTTTCATGTTTCTCCTTTTCCCAGCATTACAAGTAAATACATACTCCCTTCAGACATTACAAAAAATGGCCTTATTCAAAAAGCTTGTAAAAAGTCTGCTTGAAAATATGATCCTATTCATTTATCACTTTTGTTTTGCTGTTGCTGTAGTTTTGCACTGTATTGTTTTTTTATTATTATTTATGCCGCTTTGTTTTAATTAAGTAGAAATCTTTTTGCTTTCTTTTAAATCAGTGCCAAACATTTGTAGTTGTTTAGTTCATAATATGGTAAATTGATATTATGGATTAACAAACTCAAAAAAGTCTAATCAAGTTAATACTTCTGTGGAGAACCTGAAAAGAGTTTCAGAATAAATACCTATTCTACTTCATCATTTAAGTGCCAGCAAGTACATCAGCATAAGTGCATCTCCACTTATTTAGTGAGTAAGAAGAAGCTGGGTACATTTTATTCAAGCCCTGAATCTATGTTCCTTCTATATATGACTAGACTATGTGGAATCGATTAATGAGGAAAGTTGTTGAAATCTGAACTTTGAGTTTTAAAAGCTTTATAAGGCATACAGAAATTAAAATATACAAACAAAAAGGTGTCAAGAAAAATATTTTGGATATAGATTTCTTCATTGTTTAGTGTTTTTGCATTACTGATGCAGTATTGTGGTTTCTTTACCAGTCAGAGGATGATCTTACATTCCAGACGTTGCATATGTTGACCTATCGAGTAACTGGGCATATCGTACAATGCCTACTATCAATCTTCGTTTCTCTGTATTACATTTAGCACCTACACAAAAACATCTGGATGTTATCATTGTTATTCTAAAGTTGCATCTTGAAAACATAGTAAGTTTTAACATCTATACAATTGTACTTTTGTAGTATGTAGATGTACTAACATCTGATGTAGATGTACTAACATCTAACAATTGTATATTGTTAAATTCTTGCACCAGCTATACAGAGAAATTATAAACCAAAATAAACAAAAATGAAAGAACACACAATTAAAATTATATTAAAAAAAAGACCAAATTCATTGAAATAACTAAAATTATTTTTCTCAGTATTCAGCTGCTAAGTCCAGTATGCTAGTAACAATTCTTTATCTTTCATGACTTAAAAACACTTAGTCTTTTCTGGGATTGGTTCTTGAGAACTTTTTACTTTGAGTTCCATAAGTAGTAATAAACTTAGCCTTCTGTATTTGCTCTAATATGTAAAAACATTAATGCAGAAAATAAACAGATTATGAACAGGTCTGATAGTATTTAACTGGCTGAAATACCTCCTGAAAAATTTCTGGTTATTTTCTAAACTCTAGTTAGTGGAAATCAATATGACTTGAAAAAGTAGGAAGCTTTTCGAAGAGAATTTGCTATTAAATCCTGGTTACAGTAGAAAACAGGTCAAGAAATTATTGTCCCATTGTAATCAATAGCAAAGCTTTCCTTTATTTCACTCTTCTCTGAAGTCCATAATTGCCATAACTTGATTGTGTTAAATGGATATATATGTATATAAATATGTAGATGGATAGATAGATGCTTATATTTCTTTCCACTGAGGATTTACTACTTACTCTACCATGTCTATTTGTCCAGTGTAAGTTCTTGACCCTAAGAATATACTTCTACATAGGACAGGGAACTACAATCTATATAACCCCTCAACACTTAGGACATCATTTGAAAAATATAACTTTGATAAAGTAAGCAAGTGGATTTGTCAGCCCCCTTTTAAATTGTAAACAAAGTGGTCTCAGGATATTTCTTCCTTATTTAAAAGTTATTCCTCAGAAAATTTTAAACTCATTCCTACACCTATTTTTTAAAAATTTATTTTTTTTATTTTTTTATGAATCCAGATATATTTTTAACTTGTGTTGTTTCAGTTTTCTAATTGATAGGTTAGCTGTTGACTTTTATGAAATTTTACCTGGATTCGGGAAGATATTGTTTCTAAATAATAGTATTATTTTGCCATTCTCATTAGCTAGCAAAATTCTAGGTATCTCAGGCTTGACCCTATTCATGATTAATTCAAGACTGTCTTTCCTTCCATGGAAATACTATATACAGACAGAGAATGAGAAATTCCACAAGGTTTAGAAAATAAAAAATAAAAATAACTGAAATAATGTATTATTCCAGTCACTGACACTTTCTGTTTTCCTCCGGGTCCTTTTTAATGTGTCCACAGAGCCTCCTATGTAAAATGTTGAAAGGTCGTGCTGCAAGCAAGATGAAATCCCCAAGGGGGTAACTGTTATTCTGCTTATTTTACATATAGGTAAACAAAAGATAAACCTATTCAGTTAACTTGCCAGAGATATTCCATGTTGGGGACCACTTTTCCACTTGAATGAGAAAGCTGAGGTACAAATGTCATGGTTACTTTTTATAGCTGTAAGCTCCTTCCAACTGAAGTATCTTCAGTTTTTTTGATCCTATCAATGAATCTACAAGCCAAACATATGCTGGCCATAGCTCAATTTCTTGCATAACAACAATAATTGTATTACCGTGGAATGAATCATTTTTAACACAATGGTCAGGCAGAAAATTAAATAATCTGAATGAATCCAGAAGGAGTTAATGACCTACTGTCCATCATATACCGATCCAAAAATTAAGGAAGTAATGCCTTGCATGGTACATGACTAGGAGATTCCTAAGATAGAATTGCTCACAAAAATTTCTGATAGTCAAAAATAAGCATAGGTCAATGACAATTTTTTGTCAAAAGGGCTGTTATCTCATTTCTTTGAATGATGTAAACTAAGCAGACAAAACTCTGTCCAACTGTTGTCTGTCTATAGCAGAATCCCATTTACTCTATTGATGTTGCTGGTCCAGAGGTGCTGGCTAAGCTGTGCTTTTAACATAATGGCTGTGATACAGTTTTATGAGCTTATCTAGTTAGTGCCATACTGCATGGACAATGCCTAGTAGAATGAGGCTCAGAATTTACAGTGGCCTATAGCTTCTGCTGTGAAACTCCGAGAATGATCTTCTAGGTGTCAGGGAACATGGAGAGAAGATCCTTAAAAGGATTCCAACTTCTTCATATTCAATGATGCCTTTTTAGAGTTGGCGCCATTTCAAAGTAACGATATGAGTTACATACCAAGTTCTTCTTGTGTAATTACTTTGGCTTCCAGTTAGAAAACAAAAGGATTAATTCTAATACTAAAGATGGAGCAATGCAAACACTTCTTAACAGCAAATTCTGGCAATCCTTTATCTTAGTCAGCAAGCAAGTAATATCCCATTAAAATAACATCTGCTTTGAACACAATTTACAAGTACTACCTAAATACTAGGATACTAATATCCATATAAAAAGAATACCTGCCGGTAAGATGATATTTCTTGCTAAGTGTTGGTCGTTACAGCCACATTTTATTACACTGAAACCTCATATGAGGAAATGTGTGCATAATTCAGTGAAGATCTCAGTACATTAACAGACCTAAGCCCTGCTTTTGATCGTGTTTTGAGACAAGGTATGACTCAATAGTAGTGAATTCATCTCATGGGAAATACTTTAGTTGTACAATTACTTCCTTCATGAATGAATTATGCCTGTACTATTTCAACCTACTAAGAAACAGTTGTAGAAATAACAAGAAACTGTAGGATAGAACTGAACAATAAAATTGACTATTATTGTCTTTCATGTATAGTATCTAGGATGTAACAGAAAATACCTCACAATTTTTGGGTACAGTAGAAACACAAATAGAATAAAATAAAGACCTGCTGTTGCTATTTAGGTTCATGGATGATTTTCTCTGTTATTTAGATGAAGTATATTGCAGATGCTTATGTATAGTTTACATCTCTGAAAGTCTGTTAAGCTCTGGTTTGTGTAGGTATCTTCTGGACTCAACCCTCTGAAATATTACAAATAAATAAAGAAATGGGTTTTCCAAGATAAATATTTAATCTATTCTAATCAATTTAAAAACACAGCTGCAGCATGCCCAAAGATGCAAACCTTTCATTTTACACACTATGCTAATACAGTGTTATAACTAGACTGTTATAAAAACACTGGCGTGGATGGAATGGTGCCGCAATCAGAAAGATTAGTACAGATGAGATGGTATTACAAAAGGAAAGGTGATCACTCATCTTCAAAGATCTAGACTCACAGGAAGGACACAAGGGAGGAATGTCCAACCAGAGATCCTTTCCCAGTGGCAGTCAGCCCGTACATGGGATCTAAGAGAGATGCAGCCAGGCTCTACCCCTACTGTCACACAGCTGAATTGCTTTCACCTGTGCTTCTATTGCTGACCTGGTCCTTTCCTCAGGTTATCAATCAGTGGTTCAGGTTGTGACTCAGCAGTTCCCACACACACAGGAGTTGTTACAGTTTAATTTGAATATTTTCAAACATTTAGTTCTGAAGGAGCTTTGAAAAATTATCTGTTTACCTTTTTTTCTTATAATATACCATAGATTTTTAATGAAAAGGACTGTTTTTCCTGTGTATATACATGACTGTATTGTTTAGAAACTCAGTTAACTCAAGTGCTTTTCTTCATAAGAATGCATTCTCCCTTCCTAAAGGCACCATTTATATTCTTTGGCTGTTTTCTTCCCACCAGATAATCTCTACATGGCATTCAGTGCTGTCATATAAATGCTTCCAAATGTTTATTTCCCGTTATTATTTAAAAGTTTGCTATATAGTGCTAAGCATTTGTTTATTTCTCACTTTACTATATATGAAAAGTGGAAGAAAAACATTTTAACACTTTTTTATTATTATTTTTTATTATTTAATGATATGGTTTATGAAACTGTGTATCTTGTAGGGTTTTGTATATGAAATAACATTTAAATTCTTTCCATAAGTCAGGTTTAGTCATTATATAATCAGTCGTGAAGTTTGTTTCACAAATCTGCTTACACTGAATAATTCAATATTTGAGCTTTAATGGTATTTGAATAGGAATTTATGTAGGCTGTAAAGTAGATAGGTGAAAGAAGGCAGGTAGACTAGATTTCTGTCTGAATCATGAGCATCTGAGATTCTATGCCTGCTTGCCCCTAGGCTGCCAAGAAGCCAGTAAGCAGAGACCTAGAAGCAAAGCATTAGGAGACCTGGCAATGGGTTGGGTGGAGAGTCCCTCCTTCCCTGGACAGCCTGTCCTAAAATCCCAGAAAGGGGGTGGTGCCACGTTGGCCGCAGCCCAGCCATTCTCTGCTATAACCACATTCCCCAGCCCTGACCAGAAAGGCAGCAGCTCCTCAGTCAGGATGTTGTTGGGCCTGGCACAATAGATCCTAGGCAGGGGAAGGGCTGAATCTCAGCCAGAAATGATTCAGGGCAATGTATGAGGGCCTGAGGAACAGATCAATCTCCAAGCAGAACAGGGAAACCTTTGCTGAGGTTTCTGTTTCCCTTCTTCTATGTAGCATCTCTTCTCAGCCTGCTGGCTGTAGAAACTCCTAAATTAGGACAGTGAGAGAGCACCCTGGGCAACAGCAGCAGTTTTCACACCTGGGAACACAGACTGCAGGGTCATACTCAGTCCAGGCTTCTGTGTACTTAATAATAATAATAATAGTAACATGGAATATATTGATGGGAATTAGCTGCCTTGAGATCAGACTTAATTGGAATCAGTGTAAGGCAAAAGCCATTCCAATGGAAACAAATAGCAACAAAGATTTTTAGAAAGAAAGGAAAGCATTCTCAGCTCCAGAAGATCTGTCCTCACCACCTCAACAAACCTTTTACCAACAGAGACTAAGTTCACTTACAGTTCATACATCAGGTCACACTAGTAAGTCTCCTCAATCATTCTTTCATAATCAATATTTTTTCAAGCTGTCATGGGACTTCAATCTGGATTAACTTCCTATAAAAGTTCTTCTATTTTCCTTCAGATCACAAGAGATGTAGATGTAGATGTTTTTGGCAGAGCTGTGCTGTGGCCTCCAAGCATTAACATGAAAATTTTATTTGGACTTTTCCCAATGGGCAGAGGTGAAAAATGAAAGATTTTCCTCCACTTGGGAAGAAAAATGTATAAATTGACTCATTAAGCCTTTTCTCTAAATCTGAAATTTTAGATCAACTGTAAATTAATTGATGTAATTTGAAGGACTAAGCTTGTTAAAAATAATACCTCATTCTTTTTATCTATTCTGTTTGCAAGCAGATGATAAATCCAAATTAAAGTTTGGAGGGGAAGAAATTTAGTGTTTTCACCATACCTTTCTTCTTAAAATAGTTAATTGCTCAGAGGAAAATTTTTCCCCATTTCTCATAAAAATCTGTTCATTTTTAAATAATTAAATATTTCTGATGGGCCCTAATGCCAAGTTTCACACTTTTCATTTCAACATATATTTTTAAACTTTTAATTGAGTTGGTATTATGTTATCTCCTGGTTATGAAAGATACAGGAAGAAATAAGAGTAACATAACTCCAGTAAACAAAATTCCTGCATTATCTAAAGTAAAGCGTACAGTGAATTTCTAATGGATTTTCTCACCAAGGGACTTAATCCAAGCTTCTTGCTGGAGTAAACTGAGTAGAGCGAGATAGAATCTGCTTATCACCCTTTCCCCCGAAAGTACAGAAAGGTAAACAAGAAAGGCAACTTGTCAGCATTGAGACAATTACTTCTGTTTCTAACACTACAGCCTAAAACTGATAAGGTTTTTTTTTATGAGGGATTTTTGTACCCAGATTACAAGATATCCACAAGTGTTTAGGCATTCTGTAATCTAGATTTCATGTTATTTCTTGTGCATTTATTTATCTAAAAGCAAAGTTATTTTGCTTTAATTTCATTTAGCTTAGAAAAGAAAAGCTGATTTAGTCTAGGCTCTGTTATTTCATATTACCAAATGAAACTATGGGAGGAGGTGCAGAGTTGTACAATTTCAATCCTAGCTGTACATATCCACAGATTGCACCCATAGACAATTCCTTTGTAGAACACAGTTCTCTTCCACTGCTATGCTTGTAACCTAGCATGGAAAGGTTAAATTATAGATGTTCTGTTCAGTGATCCTCCCTCAGAACAGAAGTGTGTGCTCTCATGAAGAGAAATCTGTTTTCTTTGGCAGCGGAAAGATAAAAGGATAAGTAGTCATTAACCTTTTGTCCATAGAATGAACTATATTTGCTTATTTCAGAAAGAATCTAATTTTATTTATTTATTTATTGCTGCTGTCATAATCTCCAGAGCATCTTCCTCCCTTAGAAATTTAAATCTCACTGGAAGGTGGTGGGATTTGTGTTCCTAAATTACTTAACAGTGTCTTAACTTCAGAGATTCCACTTAAGCGAGCATCAAATTAATCTGATATTGACTTTGCTTTTCACTAAGACTTACTTCCTTTTGGAAGATGAGCATAGACAAAGATAGCCTCCCCCACAGTTGGCATTTCTGGCCAACTGAAGAAGTCCCAGAGGACTGGAGTCTTGTCATGCAACTCCCAGCTATAAGGGTTATAAGGAGGACCTGGGGAACTACAGGTTTCTCAGTCTGACCTTGGTGCCGGGGAAGGTTATGGAGGAGATGGTCTTGAGGGAGATCAGATGTCATGTGCAAGAAAATGAGAGGATCAGGCCTAGCCAGCATGGTTTCATGAAAGACAGATCCTGCTTAACCAACCTGATCCCCTTCTATGACTGAGTAACTCACCTGGTGGATAAGGGAAAGGCTATTGACATAGTTGACTTAGACTTCAGCAAAGCTTTTGATACTATCTCCCACAGTATTCTCCTGGAGAAGCTGGCAGCCCAGGGCTTGGAAAGACAGTTGCAGAGACATTTATGGGTGGTGTTCATGGTGTTGTTCAGTATCTTTATTGATGACCTGGATGAGGTGATTGAGTGCACCCTTGGTAAGTTTGCAGATGACACCAAGTGAGCAGGAAGTGACAATATGACTGGGAGTAGGAAGGCCCTACAAAGCAATGTGGACAGGCTGGATATCTGGGCTGAGGCCAGTGGGGTGATATTCAATAGGACCAAGTGCTGCATCCTGCATTTTTTTGCCACAACTGCAGGCAACACTACATGCTTGGGGCAAAGTGCCTGGAAGACTGTAGAGGAAACAGACCTGGGTGTGCTGGCTGAAACTTCACTCAGCTATATGTGAGCCAGCAATGTGCCCAAGTGACCAAGAATGCCAACGGCAGCATTGCTATCAGGACCAGGGAAATGATCCAGGAAATTACAGGGCAGTCAGCGTCACAGTTCCAAGAACAGTGATTTTGGAGAGTTTCAATAACAATAGACCATAGTAATACACAAATCACACTATTCTGTGTTAAGAATAAAGGATTTGTTTATGTTTTTAAAGATGCATTGATACTACGATGAGACATAAAAACTGACACAAACTAAATTCTGACTTCTACATTTGATTCCTTTGATACAGACCAGATAATACAACAGAGATAAGTCAATTTAAGAGGAAATACATTGTAAACACTTAAAGCTATATCATTTTAAAAGAGCAGCAATGAGGTTAAATAAAAATTACATTGCACACAAATAATAATCAATACTATATTTCCCATAAGCTTTTCAAATAATCTTGTTGTTCATTTTGGTATGCAAGTATGGGTATTCTGTGTGCTCCACATGAAAGTATATCTTACTCAAATTGTTATTTCCTACCTTCTGTGTCTGCTTCAGAAGAAATTGCCTTTGTGGAATGTAATCTACTCTGAATTTTCATAAAATTTATGAATGCAAAAAAAAAGTTTCTGTACAATGAAAAAGTTCCTGTTCATGAAAATTACCTGCATAAGGTTAAGTTTGCCTTTAAAGATATTTCTAAGGAAGTCTATTTAAGCAGCAACAATTTTTTCATATTGAGTCACCAGTAGTCAGTACTTCTGAAAAACCAATCAGCTATTAAGATTTCTAAATTAGGAATGGATTTTTAAGTGTCTCTGGAGCATGTTAGCAATCTGGGATGGGAGAGAATTTTCTACATGTCATTTGTGGGTGTTTTGATTCTTTGATTTAGGAACACAGTCTGCATTAGGATCAATTTGTATTGTTCAGTGTAAAGTCTAAACTACTTCACTTACAAAATGGGGTTTTGAAACCAAAATGGCATTGACATCTGAGCTGAATCTGAGAGCTATGTTCCCCTCTGAGGATACAGATGTCAGACATCTCAGAACAGGGAGCTCCCCGAGATAACAAAAATAACTCACTGAGGACACACAGGAATTTATATCATGCTCTGCTCTCTCAGAGGCTTTGGTGCCAGCTTACATGTAGCAGGAAGCAGCTCTTTATATTTGGGGAATTCTCTGCCCTGAATCCTCTCTTGCAGGCAGGACCTTCAAAAAGGATACAGCTGCTCTTATTTGTTTGTATGTCTGCTTTTATTTTTTCATTTGTATCCCCATCTCAAAGGAGAGGAAACTTACAGAGGATCTCCCATCTTCTCCGACCCCTTTTGATGCACCAGTGGTAAGAGCAGTCATCAAGAACATCATATATCTGAGTTCACCTTACTTGTCCATCTACACAGGCTCCAAACTTCTACATTGTTCATCCTGGAAGGCTACCCTGCCTGTAAGGCATTGGACAGCTTTTGAACTGTGGCAATCTGCAGGTCTGTAAGAAGCTGTTTATTTTCTGTAATATTCAGTGAGCCAGAGAGACAAAAGAACCCAAAGATCAAGTCTGTAGGGAAGTTTCTGTCATCTAATTTGAAGAAGGAAATTCTGTATTTTAACAATTCTTCGTTCACATTCTGTTTGTTCTGCATTAAGCAGCGTATGGGAGCTGCTGAATCACAGCCTGAACCTTTGATTAGTTATCTGAGGCAAGCAGTATGTCAGCCCTGGGAGCACAGGTGAAAGCAATTCACCTGTGCTGCAGGAAGGGGTGGAGCCAGGCTCCACCTCTCCAGACCCATTTAAGTGCTGACTGCCAGGGAGGAAGGATCTCTTCTGAGAGATCCACTCCTTTGGAGCCCTTTGCAGTGAGCCCTCTACACGAGTAAGTGTTCCACCTATTTTCTCTTTGTTACCCTTGTGCCTAACTCTTTTGTTGGTTTATTTTCGCACCTTGACTATACATCTATTTTTGATTGTACTTTTCAGTTATATTCTTTTTCCTTGATTGTACAAGCAGTCACTGGGTAAAATGCTGAAATACTTTTAAGAACACAGATTGGAGCACGGGCTGTAATCATACTATAGAGCAGAAAGGAAGAATCAAAGGTGTGCCTTATTAGTGCATGCCAGCAATATTTAGATGCAAGAAATCTGCTGAGCTGCTCAGCCTTGGCAAGTGCTGTTTCTGACTACACAAAAAGAAAGCTCAGAGGATCCTGTACTGTTTCTAGCATTGTAAATATCATGCACTGTAGTTTAATAATTTAATGTTTTATATGAATTCTAGAGTTAGATTAAGGGGTTTTGAAAAATCTCAGCTCAGAATAGAGATGCCCTATTTCATGGGTTTTGTTAGTAAGCATTTCTGAAAATATTTATGTCTTAATATTATGACTTGGGGATTCCATGTATGTAAATGCTAGCTTTTGTGAACTTACAGCTCCTTTGCAAAGTTTATTTTAAAAATTAACAGCTGATCCTTAATGACAAAAAGTAGGAGGTTCTATGAATTGCAGGTGGGATATCTAGCCCCATTCTAAAGGTTTTAAAACCAACAAAATTACTGGATTTGGGTTGTGGGTTTTCTAGTTTGGTCTGGCCAAGATATTTGGTGACACTGTTGATTTATAGCAGTTCAATGAATTTTTGGTAATGATTTGAAATCAGTTCTCTTTAAAACTATTTGAAGCATGTTTGTGAACATAAGCTTCCTTGATGTAGAAACCCTCAAATCTTTGATGACATAAGTTATATACACACTTGTAAATAATACCTTAAATGTTAATCAGAGGAAGTTAGTTACAAAATTTACAAGGTCATTTCTACCAGAGTGGAAGGGTGACAAGAAATCAATTACACATGAAGTTACATTTCCTCACTTATGTGGAGTCAGGAAAGCTTTACCTACATTTGCCAGAAAAGGAGAGTGATCATCTAGTTTTAACACTCCCTACTATATGCAGTGTTGCAAACCACTAGAACAGGCTGCCTAGAGTTGCATCCAGCCTAGTCTTGAATACCTCCAGGAATAGGGCATTCACAACCTCTCTGGACAACCTGTTTCGCTGCATTACCACTCTCTGAGTAAAGAACTTCCTCATAATATCTAACCTAGCCCTCCTCTATTTTAGCTTAAAACCATTCCTCCTTGTCATTCCCCATCCTGTTCAAACACTCCTGTATAGTCAATGAATATAAAGATACTATAATTATGAAATAAACAAGAGAGCTTAGCAAAGCAGATTACAACAACAGAAAGAGAATAGATAGAAAGCTTACCCACTTCCTGGACTTACTACAAAACTCCAGAGAAGGAATCTCCAGAAAAGATCCTTCCTGCTTGGTAGTCAGCTCTTAAATGGGTCTAGGAGAGGTGGAGTCAGGCTCTTGTGGCTGACTCATGGCTTGCCTTGTCGATCAGTCAGAGGTTCAGGCCATGATTCAGAAGTTCCTATTAAACTCCCTTCAAGTACTGGAAGGCCACCATGAGGTCCATCCAGAGTCTTCGTCTCTCCAAGCTAAACAAGCCCAGCTCTCAACCTTTCTTGCTTAGATGACCAGACAGAAATTACACAGAAAATCCTTCACTCCTCCATGTAAGGAAGAGGGACAGGAGTACTGGCAGAGAGAAATTTTGAAAGTATTAATTCTCCTTTAGAGAAAAATAAAAGGTCATTTGAAATGTGTGGGAAGAAAGATCAATAAAAAAGAGGAAGATATAATCTAGAATGCCTGTTGACTCAGAAGTATCAATGCACTTGCCCCACTGTGGGTGTTCCAGGTTTAATCAGTTGCTTGAAATCAGATGGGCTGTGTGGTGTGTATGTAAACTATTGTGATAATAGTACTCTGAATCTGCCTCACAGGTCTCAGAGTATGTTCTGATCTCTTATGAAAGTATTTGCAGAGATATTTTTTGGTATAGAAACCTTTTCTTGAAACATTCTTGATCAGTTCCACTAAGCAGATGTTGTGGGAACAGTTGGGACAGGCTTGTGCAAATCAAGGACTAGAGAACAGCAATTGTCTTTGTAGCAATGGTATTTAAACTTTAACAAACTTTAAAATCATTGAATGAGCAGTTCAACAAGGACCCACTATTCACACCTGAAGGACAATGTGGAAAAAAATTCTTAAAATATCTTGCTGTATTTACATGCTGTCAGTCATCTGTAGCCAGCTGATCATGTACAAAGGATAAAAAAGGGAAGACTTTTTTAATACAATGCCAGTACCTATGAGGTCAGTAAGAGTTAGAGATCACCTTCTTTTTTTAACTCAGTCACTCAACACTGCTGCAGTTGATAGTAAAACCTAAGTAATATGTGAACACATCCTTGAAGACTTGGAAACTAAAATACAAGAGTCTTATCCTTGCCATGGAAGTCAGTAAATATTCATTAAAGAGACTAGAATAGCTGATGGAGATATAACCAGAGCCTTACAGCTATCAGGGAATCTGAATATTTTGTCCAAATATGAAGGGCCAGTGATGTTTGTCATTATCAATCTAGTTAATGATGGCATTGTAGCAAGGGTACTTGTACTCAATGCTATCATAGAACATATCCACACACTTTTCATTTAACTTGTTTTATGCAACAATATTTCCCAGTGCATTCAGAAACAATGATAAAGATCGAACAGTTTCAGTTAGCAAAGACCCCTTAAGCAGAGATGCTAGAGCTTTTTGCTTATGGTTCACCCTCTGTCAGTGTTGGCACCTGTTGATGCCTCATTGAAGTTAGAATGTCTGGCTGATGGTTTTGAACACTGGTGCCAGAACAAAGAAACCAAAGCTACATTGCTTGGTTTTATTGTGGGAATATGTGGGTGATAGATCACTTCTGTACTTTCTTCATCTTTTCTATGTACTCTTTGAGGAGTCCATATCCAAGAGTAACAGATTTTCTTGTTTGCTGCTGAGAATCTCTCCAAATCCAGAATATGACTGAAAGAATTGCAGAGTGGGTGGCAAAAGCCAGTGAAATCTTCAGAATGTGCCCTTTTTGTTGTGTTTTGTTTTTTTTTTGTTTTTTCTGAAGGCGTTGATTTAAAAGTATATAGATGCTTCCAATTCCAAGCCAGTAAACATAATTGATTATTTCTTCTTATACACTTAACTAATTTCTTGATGAGTTATAATTATTAATATTAGTAAACTCTTGAGGAAAAAAAAAGTTGACTTCAAAGGAAAGTACAGGAAACCCTAGAGAAAATCAGGGTAGTGTTTGTGAAGAACGACTTCAGTAACATCTGTAGCCAGTTCTCCACTATGAAAATAAAATTCATATGTCATGAAGTAAGTGACTCAACAAAAGCAGAATATTTTACAACAGCAGAAAATTACATGATCAGTTTGGAATAACTAAACATTAAGAAATGAAACTGTGAGGGGAAAAACTAGATTTTGTGCTTGTTTCTGTAATGTTTCCACAACAAGACCAACAATCCAGGCTGGGTGTGTCTCTGAGCAGCCTGGTCTAGAGGTTTGCAACTCTGTACATAGCAGATGCGTTAAAACTAGAAGATCATTATGGTCCTTTTCAATCCAGGCTATTCTATAATTCTGTAATAATAAAAGCAGGACAAATGCTTTGAATCAATTAGGAAGTAATTCTAACTTCTCATTTACTATGAAAGAGAAATTGCTTTAGGAAAAAAAAAGTACTTGAAAATAAAAACCCTAACAATTTCTCAAGGAAACTTCAACTCAAAATACGTGATATTTAGGTTTAACTTGAAATGTCATTTGTGAAACCCTTAATTGATTCAGTATATTTTAAAAAGTTCACAAATATTTTATCAGTTTCTCTTTTCTTTGTTTCTCTTAATTAGCTCTGTGATTAAATTAACTGTTTTGGTGGACTTCTTTGAGTTTATCTATTTTTTTGAGTTTGACTTTAGAGGGAAGGAGGCACAGTGTGTGTACAAAAGTTTCCTGGAAAAGCCTGACCTGCTGCAGCTAGATACCATCACAGTTTTTATCTGCACAAAGATTAAGGAATCTTTCCATAACACCTGTCTAAAGTCATCTACAGAGAGAGAAAAAAACTTTAGGTTCTTACTACTCACCAATAAATAGATTCAATTTTAAAAAAATCTCAAAGAATCCATCAATTATTCAAAGGAATTGCCGCTTTCACATACTTAATGCTTCCATCTGTGCTATGGGTGAAATTCAGCCTGAGGCAGGTGATCAGCACTAGGCCCATGTTCTATCTAAATCCCACATCAAATCCTCCACATTACGTGCATATATAAATATATATTCATTATCACTCCTTCTTCATCCCACAGCAGATAATGTAGCACAAGTGGGGATAACTGAGTCATTTTCTCATTATAAACTACTTTACAATTCAATGCAAAAAGGAAAAAAAAAATCTACATTAATATGTATAAGAGTTTTTAAAGTTGATAGATTTTTCCACGTAAAAGCTGAATCAGTCCCCTTCACATATGCAGTATTTTACTACAGGACTGCACTTGCTATTTAGATTTGTGCTTTTGTATTCTTCCACATGCTTATAACATAGCAGAAATACTGTTGGAGTGGAAAATACATTTGAATTTGATGATCTGGGATACTAAACTTTTGTTGGGCTGTATTGTTATTGATTTTTACAGATTAGAGACAAAAAAAAAGGTATTTCAGTGCTTAATGATTAATTTCACACTCAAATTAAATATACTTAAGATTCAGTGTGAGATTCAAATGCATTTCATGCATAAGTGTATTTATTTCATCCCAGTATCACTACATACTCAAATAAGCATGTTCAGCTACCTACATATGTGATGCAACACTTGAATCAGTATTTTTGGATTTGGTGGAATTCTTCTACGTCTGCAGAATCTGTTGCATTGTAATCCAAATACATAGCACTCAGGTGAATGCTTGTTTGTTTGTTTCTAGAAATCTGCTTTAAGCTAAGAAATATTGCAAAATATACCAATACAGGAAAAAAAATAATACACAGTACATATAAAGTAAAATTCTCTGTTTAATTTGATATTAAAACTTCAGCTGATTGAAAGGAACCAGTACTTCAACACCAACAGTGCTCTTTCTGTGGTATATTGCCCTTTACCAAGACTAGTAGAACAGGTGCTTTTCTAATTAGCAGTTCATCATCTACTTTGAATAGTGTACTTAGTCAATAAAGACACTAGTCTATATATGGCTACTTGTTTAAATTCAGATTACTAATTATAGGGGCACTGTTGGATCACAGCCTGAACCTCTAATTGACCTGAGTCAGGTGACTCAGTGAGTCAAGCAGTGAGTCAGCCACAGGAACACAGGTGAAGGCGATTCACCTGTGTGATCAGAAGGGGTGAAGCCTGGCTCCACCTCTCCTAGACCCCATTTAAGGGCTGACTGCCCCTGAGGAAGGATCTCTATTTGGAGAACACTCTTTGTGGTAGTTTTTGTGTGCTTATAATGCTGGTGAGTATGTTCTGTTTATCTTTAATTGCATTTTCTAACATGAGAATCGTACAAAGTCTAATTTATCTGTATACTTATTGGTTCTCTCTGTACTTGTTGATCATCTAATACTTTTCAGTATCTGTATGCCTTTTGATCTTACACTAATGTATGAGATAATCTATAGAATACTGGGGGATATGTCTTGTACAAAGTGTGACTGAGGTTCATTCTATATAGTAAAGCTGCCAGAAAGTGTACTAGAAACTTCATAAATTGTTTTGCCCCAGGTAGTATGAAATCACTGGGAAACCTAAGTGTTTCTGCTTTTGTGTTTCAGCTCTGAGCTGTTTCAGGCAAAATGCAGTTTAGGTTTCCCATGTGCTCATTTCTATTCTTAGTATGATTCTCTAAGGCTAGGTCTCTCCAAGTGTATGAAGAGCATGTGACTTCTGATGCACTGTGACTGTAAAGGACGTAGCATGAAACCTAGCCTATGCTTAAATCAGAAGACATACCTGGGAGGGGCTAATCTGCTCTAAACAGGTATAGTAAAGCTCTTTTTAATAAACTGGCAAGCTGTATCAAATCATTAGAATTTCTCATTCATTTTATAAACTATGTTCAAATACCAATATTCAAGTTGTCAGGGACTGTCAATTTCTAGGTTCTAAAGGAACACATCAGGTGCATTTCTACAAGGAAACCAGGTGTCTTGCAAAACTACTCTGCCTTGCTGCCAGCTGGAATCCTGATGGGCTGGTAGGAAGCGGAAGGCCTCAGGAGTACCAGCTTTCAAGATGTGCTGTATCAGTTGTCTGGGACCAAAGTATCTATAGCTCTCAAGAAAATCATCATAAGGGCTGTCTTAGTGGAGCCAGTGGAGTTTAGGAAACATGTTTTTGCAGGGCATGTAAAATTTATAAGGTTTTTTCCATGAAAATTAACCAGAATTTTGAAATATTTTACCTGCTATTTGAAAAACCTATTTTATAGTCTGTAAGTATAGTGAAATAAAAACCTACACTTTCTTCTTAAAGAGAAAATTGTTTTTAGCTCTTATGATTAAGTTTTTGTAAGGATGGCTCTGGAGGTGATAAAATACACTCAGAAATTTTAAAAGCAGTGCTTGAACTAGTGGAATGGTTACTGTAAAGTAGATAGCTGCAAGCTGCTGGAAGTGAGAAAGGCTTTTTAGTTTTGCTGTCTAAAGGATGTTAAAAAAATATTCAAGATTTCTTAATTTTTTCTGATATGGCCATCTTTGCTCTGAGAAACACTGCAAGCTCAGGGCCTAGACTTCAGAAACTTGTTTTCTAAAGTATCGATTGCTATTTCTCATCATTAAGGCATATTGCTTGCTTGTTATGATGTTTGCATAGAGCCACGCTTTGTCTCCATACACTTAAGTGCTGCAGTCTCTTAAGGACTGAGGTAGGATATGATATGTAAAATCAGAACATGGTACTGCAGCTTTCTATCAGCTGTTTTGCTCATTTGGCTTTCCAAGCATTATTATCTGTGTCTACTTTATGCAGCGTTCTTGTAGAACACAACACTAGCATGTCATTCAGTGTCTACAACATTCCACAAACCACTCCAATGTTCAGCATTGCATGTATATTGCTGTTACCTTTCCTCTTATCTCACGCATTTCCTTATAGTTTTACTTCCAATGCACAGCAGCATTTCTGTCAATATTTTGGATATGATTGGCAGTGGGGCTAATTAATGTTTCTTCTATTGAAATGAAATGTGGCATTTCATGAAAACTGACTAGAATAGTTGCCAACTCATGGCATTTTTTGAAAAACTAGAACAGTAAATCTCCAGCAGAACAATGAGGCATGATTGATATAATTCAATGAAGAGGTATCTTGGCATCCATTTTGTAAATCAAACAGGAAGTTACCTTGGGCTGATTGTTTGTTCCTTTTGTTCTGTGCTTAAAATCTAAGTATGTAGTGGTATAATTGACCATTTGATATATATTAGCTTGCTGTTTGGTTTATTACATTTCATTAAAGCTATTTACTTAATTTTGTGCTTATTGTTGACCTTTTTGTTAGATGTGCAGGGTAAAAAGCTTTCAAAATATCTGAATGGAGTAGAAATAAATGAAAATAGCATCCAGCATTTCCATAAGACAGACCTTCAAGTATTTAATTCTGGTTTGGGTTTTTATTCCGAATGGTAGAGCCATTGTGCTTCATCCTACGGAGAATTTCAGTGACTCTTTTGGATTGTTTGATTCACAATGAAGTGAAACAGGATAATCCTAGACTATGTTTTCCAGTGGTAATAATTCAGTTTTCCTATATATTCATGTGGTTTGATCTTTTTTCCTGCCTTCTTTTTCATAAGAAATCATTAAAAGATTAATTACTGAAAAAGTTTATTTTCACGCTGTAGTGTGTGTATCACCTTAGACACATTCTCCTTTGTTCCCTGTTAATTTTGATTTTCTTCAGACCTCTGTCAGCTATTTATAGGTAAACACATGTTCATATGGAGAACAAAAAAATCTCGAAGATAATTTCTATAACAAACCTTGATTTGGGTGCATCTGAAGGCAATTTAATCAGTATTTAGACCGTTTGAAATAGTATGAATCTCCATTATTTTTTTGATATAACCAGTTAACAATGAGCCAGTATCCATTTTTGTCTCTATGCCATTACTTTTAATTGGCTTAATGATCAGCTTGTGTCTTTCAGTGCATGCCTGCTATTAATGCCATTCCTTTTATAACTTCTTGGCTACCCTTGTATTTTCTTTGCCAATTATTCTTCCTTCTGAGTGATCAGCAACGGAAATGATCAGGCACTGAGAAAACATGATCTGTTAAAGAGTGGAAGATCTGTAGTTATTTTAAGAAGATGGAAGGATTACAGTTGTTTCTAGTCTCAGCTTGTGATCTTTTCAAGTGGTTGCAAACACAAAAGAGAATAAATTGTTATTGTTGCCCATTGCTTATCCTTATTCACTAGCACCAAGGAAACTTTATGTTAAAAATAAGAAAGCTAGCAATGTTGCATTAGGTTATCTCAGGAGATAATTGGATATGTATTAGGAGATTTAAGGGCTGGACAAATATTGGCCAGAGATCATTTAAATGAAGATGATCTTTATGTTAGCAAAGATACAAAGGCATGTCAGGACACCAAGTATAGTTCATTAATTGTAGAGAAATCTATGAGAGGAGCAAGAGTAGTAGCTATTTAACCAAAATTAATAGTACTGATAGATATGAAATAACTTAGACCACTGTTAATTTCAGTTTGGTTAAGTGTGTTGCCTCAAATGAAACTCAGTCATTTCAAAGGAGGCTAACCACTAAGGCATTTCTATGGGAAGATTCAAGTCCTTGCTACAGATCACAGAATATTAATTGTTCCAATAAGTACCTCAGTTACTGAGTAATTTGTTTTACCAGCTCACCCAATTGTTCTGGTTTAACCTGACAAGTAGCTAGCTTATCACCCCACAGTCCTTTGCTCACTTCCCCATCCCAGTAGGATGAGGGGAAGCATCAGGAAAAAACAACAAAGTAGAAATCGTAGGTTGCGATAAATAGGTTTATTTATTTATTTAGTAAACCTATTTACTAAGATAAACAGAAGGAAAAAGATAATGTTGTGTATATATATGTATGTAGTCATAACAAGTGATGCATAAGCAATTGTTCACCACTTCCAAACAATGCCTAGCTAGCCACTAGAGCAGTAGAAGAGAGATGAACACCCATCCCCTTTAAAACTCCTCTCTCATGGTACGTTATGGTATGGAGTATGCCTTTGGCCAGTTGAAGTCAGCTGCCCTAATTCTGTTCTACCCAGCTCCTTGGGTCCTTTGCTGCAAACGGCCTTGACTCTGTTCAACAGTGCTTAGCAGCAGCTATAAACATTGATGTGTTATCAACCTAGTCTTTCTCCTAGAACCAAAACATAGCAACACAGCAGGCACTCTGAAGAAAACAATTGTCCCAGCTGAAACTAAGACACCAGAAGTTACAGAATCAGTCATGGGATGATTTGATTAGAAAGGACCTTTAAAGATCATCTAGTTCCAACTCCTCTGCCTTCCTGGAGAAACGTAGGAAGAATGATTATCAGTGAAAGCTGCTCATTCTAGAAAGAAGAGCATTCCCTAACTGACAATTGAAGAGATGAAAGAAAAAAAAAGGCAAGGGTGATGCTTACAGAAGAGGGAATGAAGAAAGGATTGAGCAAGTATTCCTGGAGAACACAAAAAATCAGATGAGGGTTAGCACTGTTCCTGTGTAATGGATTAGTGAAAAATTTACAGATGCAGAATCTGAGGAAACATAACCTCAAGGCCCTTTAGAGTTAACTTAATTGGAAAAATTAAGACCTTTTCACTAATATCAAATGTATAATCCTGTAAAAGAAGAAGAGTGGGAAAGGTACAGAAAATTAGGGATAGAAAAATCAGGCAATATCTGAAGCACTAGCTATGCAACTGGCTCTTGTAGGCATATTTATATTGGAAAAAAAATTGAGAAAAGAGTAGCTGAAAAAATTTAACAATTGAAGAAAAAGTGAAATTGCATATAGTTGTATTCAAAACCTGGTTTTGTTTCCTCCATTTTTTTGTTTGGAGGAAAAATGGTAATGGAGAGCTCCTAACGATGCTTCTATTTTGGTTACACCAGGCTGTTGATACACACAGCATCAGGGACTTTTATCAGTTTGCTAAGCTGCCAAGTTCCAAGTCATCAGAACATCTGAAGAATGATTGCACAGAGATCAAATAGTTGTAAATAAGAAAATATATGAATTTGAGAATTATGTCCAAACTGTTCCACTAAAAAACGTTTTTTAGAAGTCACTTTATAATTGTATTTCTTTCATTAAAAGTATTCTATTTTCACACTCATTTACTTGTTGAGTTGAAGGAATAGAGATTAGTTGCACTGAATCCTGGAGAATAAAAATATCCATTGTTCTTTACTAGATTTTGTTTTTTTTTTCTGTTCAGTGCTTTTCATTCTTCTTTCCTTGTTCATTATTGCTGCATTTGACATCACTGCCTTATGTCTGCTACTCTTCTAGATAGATCCAAGGAATTTTTCTATTCACATAGCTTAAAACAGTGTTGAGGATTGCCATGCTACTGGAGCTTAGCATTTTCTTAGCAGTTACAACTACTTTATACAGCAAGGGACAGCTATGACAACCAACCATAAGCTCCTATTGATCCACAAACCCCTATTGCTGTGTTCAGAGTCAAATAAGCATCATGTTGAAAGAACTTATTTGTTACTGATGCACTACTGAAAAATACATTGTGTATACTGAACCAAAGAAGTTCTTGCTGGAGTATGGTTGGGTTAAGGTATAAAAAGTTAAAATTTGGTGTTTACATATTTCCCTAACTTCATTCATTTAACGATTTCACAAATGGGAAAATGATAGTTTAAAAAAAAAATTACTGATAGTCTCACAATTACTTATATGTGGAGACAATAACCAAACCAAATTCTAACTCACTTTGAATTCATGTATAATTCTTGTGGGGATGAGCTGTTGAATTAGAACTGTGTTTAGTCTTGAAAAACAATTTATCTGTAAAGTCTTCTGTACAAGTCTGATAGTGATACATACTTTAGAAAATGAGTTGCTCAGGAAAGAAGTATCCATCATTGATAGTATGAGCATTAGCTGACTTCACTCACAAATATTAATATCTGAAATGCCCTGACCCCAGAAGTACACCTTATTAGAAATAATATTTTTATAGATTCTACTTACAGAAGAGAAAGGAAAATGAAGGAAATACAAAACATCCTTCTGGTAGGATGTTTACCTATTTTCCTAGAGAGATGTGAAACAGTGATAGGACAATATGCTCCTACTATTTCAGTGTGCTAGTCTTCAAAAAATAATTTATAGAACTCCATTTTTTCCCCCACTTTCACAAGCAAAATGGCTCAAATAAAAGTGTTGTAAATATAAAGATATTTCTTAGCTGACTGTCTACAAAGTATTGACAGGAGCTCTTCACAGCTGTCTACTGTGCAGTATAATACACAGCACATTCTTGGAAACACAGAAAAACTCTGACTATGGCATAGTGCTACAGACATGATCTTCACTGTTTGTGAATGGCAGAAAATATCTAGGAAGTAAAATAGAGATACTTATATAATCTTTATCATTCTGACAGAATCCTTTGTTGTATTCAGTCTTCTCGGTCCTCAGATGCTCCTGAGGAAATGTGAATGCTCAGATAAGAAGGTCAATATCTTACATCAGCTCTGCAGTGGAAGGATAGAATAAGTTGTGCGTGCCTTTTCCTTCTAGTTCTGTAAAGTAGACTCAAGTTGTACTTGTTGCTCAAACCTTCCAGTAGGGTTACATAAGACAGCTCGCAGTCATACAGAAAAAAAAAGATGTATTCCACCAAAACAGAATTTAATGTAATTCACTTATATGCATCAAGAATAGTGTCAGGGATCTTATTACAAAATTATGTTTGTAAGTGACTGCGTTTGTGGCTTATTCAAAGAAAAACCTGAAGACAAAGATATCTCATTCAGAAGCTTCAGTATACTTGTCTAAACAATTAGCATTTCAAAGAATAACCTTATTTCAAAGAATAAGGTTATGTGCTAACCAGCATCAAATAAACAGTGGAATTATGTTGAAACAATGCATGGACGTGCTGAATCATGGCCTGAACCTCTGATCACCTGAGACAAGCAACAAGTCAGCCATGGGAGCACAGGTGAAGACAATTCACCTGTGTTGCTGGAAGGGGTGGAGCCTGGCTCCACCTCTCCTAGACCCATTTAAGAGCTGACTACTGGGGGAGAAGGATCTCTTCTGGAGATCCCTCCTCTGTAGTTTTGCAGTGAGCCCAGGACATGGGTAAGCTTTCTATCTATCCTCTTTTTGTTATTACAATCTGCCTTGCTCTTGCTTATTTATTTTATAAGCTCTCTTGTTTATTTCATAATTATAACTTTTATATTCATTAACTATACAAACAAACATGGTGATCAATAATAAGTATGGTGACAAAATTTGACTTTCTAAAAGTTCTCACAAAAGTACATGCTGGAGATGAAAATATTGAGTTGTAAATACAAAAGGTTAGTACTTCACAATGTGATTTGTAGAACTGTGCTCATATAAGTTTTGCTGCTTTATGTTGCATTGTCCTGTTTCCTATGCTCTTCTAAGTTTATGAAGCAACTCTTCTTTTTTAAAGGGAGGCAGAGGAGAGGAAACTGATGGGGGGGGGAGGGAAGAAGTCTCATGAGTTGAAGTAAGGATAATTTAGTTAAAAAGAAAAGAGGGGAAAGAAGGGGGGAGGAGGGAGAAAAAAAGAAAATAACCAAAAAAATAATAAAGGCATTCTAGAAGCAGAGATGAAGGAAAAAAAAAATCCTGAATTCCCATCAGTAAATGATGCTTGTGACTTGGGGAGCAGGTTGTAAATACATGTAGCAGTTGTCGGGAAAGACAAATGCTTTCGCAAGAGTCCTCCCTTCTTCCATTATATGGTACGGGATATCACTGTGGCTATTTTATATCAGCTGCCATGGCAGTGTCCCTTCCTCACCTCTTACCTGCTTGCAGCCTAATGGCTTTGTAGTGTTTGAATAGATGTAATACATGTAATACTCTGTCAGTGCTGCTCAGCATTAGACAAAACTTTGTTATGATATCAAGGCTGTTAGCTGCAAGTACAGAGCACAGCACTGTACAAACAATTGTGGAGGAAGTTAATTAAATCCCAGTAAGATCCAGTACAAATGTCCACCTTCTTATTTAGAGCTGACAACTGATCTGTTCAGTCTGAGTTGTAATAACTACCAGAGATACGTGATTTGGTGGCCTAAGCAGTGACTGAGAGATACAACTCGAGTGTTTCACAGAATCATATTTCAACAACTTGTTCACAAGTGTGATTTCACAGAATCACGAAATTGTAGTAGAAAGTGGCCACAAAAGATAGTTAAGTTCAACCCCTGCTAAAGCAGATTCTATACGATCAGTCACACAAATTGGAGACTCAAAAACCTCTCTGGGAAATCTGTTCCAGTGCTTTGTCACTCTTATTGTAATGTTCTTCCACATATTTGTATGGAACTTTCCATGTTCAATTTTTAAACCATTGTTCCTTGTCTTGTCACTGGACACCACTGAGCCTGGCCTCATCCACTTGCCTCCCACCTCCCTTTAGATATTTATAAACCTTAATGAGATTACCCTCATCTTCTTTTCCCCAGGCTGAACAGATGCTGATTACTCAGCCTCTTCTCATACAGGGAGATGTTTCAGGCCCTTTATCGTCTTTGTGACCCTGGAATCTTCTAGGAGATCCCTTTCTTTTTTGGAATGAGGGGCTCAGTATTGGATTCCATATTCTAAATGTGGCCTTATCAAGGCATAGCAGAGGGGGAGGATCACCTCTCTCCGTCTGCTGGCCACATCATTTTTTAATGCACCCCAGGATACTATTGCCCTTCTTGGCCGTAAGGGGGCACTACCAGCTTGTGGCCAACCTAGTATCCAGCAGGACACTCGGTTCCTTCGCCACCTTACCCCTCTCCAGCAGGTCATCCTCTAACCTGTGCTGATGCATGCTGTTATTCCTTCCCATGTGCAAGACTCTACACTTACTCTTGTCAAACCTCATCAGGATCCCTTCATTTGATAGGAAGTTATATCTAAGTGAGTATAGAGGAGAGGGTGTGCTTTCCTCATAGATATACGTATTATGCTTTAATTGAGCAAAACTGGAAAACCAAACAAATAGCTCAAGCAAAATACTGTTGGACTTCATACCTGGGGGAGAAAAAAATCCATAACAAAATGAAAAGACTTTCAGAATTGTGAGCAGATAAAATATTTCTTACAGCGTGAGTTGTATACATTTATGTAAACAAGATTTTAAATATATTTTTGTACTCAAACAACAATGAATTAAAGAGATTCCTAATTTCCTTAGTAAATAAGCTTTATTATTTGACTGTTCAACTCAGGAAGGGTGATGATATGCGATGTATATTATGAAGTAGCAAAATACAAAAACTATATTTGTTCTGATAGTTCAGTAAGTTTATAGATAACACTAATAAAGAATGGTTGATCATTCTTCTGAGTAGATGAAAAGTGTGAGTGCAATGTCACTATAGGAACACTGCTTATAGGATAAAAAGGATATAAAATGAGAAAAAAATATATTTGAAAAGTACTATTGAAAAGAACTTGCAAGCTTGTAGTAAGTATTATGGAGCATAATTGTAGATGCTTGTTATGTCGGATATGAAGAATAATAACAGCCCTAACATGTACAGTCCAGGTATGTTTGACCTTCTGCAAAGAAAATTCTAATTGTATTTTCTGCAATATTAAGTGATCTAAGGATTGTCCTTCCTATAGACAAATTCTCTTCTCAGCTGTCTAGCTGATGTCTCCTTGTCTTGTTAAACAAAATAGGGACCCAATATTCAGTCTTTTTTGTCCATAGTATCCCATTTTTTCCTATGACTATTTGATATTTATGGGTTTTATTCCTGTAATGTGTAGAAACACTTTATTCAAAATCCACGGATGGATGGACAAAAAGCACTTCCTACCTCACCGAAGGGAAGTGGACTAGAAAAAATAAAAATATGCTCAGTAAGAAAAAAAAGCTATGAAAATAAAGTATATGACAAGTAATTTAACATGGAATGAAGAACAGCTGTGTTGGGAGAAATGTACAGCCAGAAGCAGGGCTGTATAAGTATGGTTTTAGTTTACAATTTAATCTTAATTTGTATTAACATTTCTGTCTGTAATTGTGGTGTTTTTCCCCCAAAAGAGTTGAAAGAATGACCAATGACATTTACGTTTTTGTTTAAGAACATATAAGCCTGATGTGTAAACTAAATAGGAAATTAGCAGGATCAAGAGAATCTGGATAGGCTTCTAGCAATATGAAATCAGCTTCATCAGAAGTAGAAAACTGATTAAAAAAACTCCCACTGTTCTTCAGTCTCTGAGGCTAGAAGTAAATGCAATCCTTTTTACCTTCAAGACAGAAGAGTTGAATTTTTTTAAAACTAATTTAAAAGTCCCACAAATTAAGATATTTGAGCATCACCACAGAGAAAATAATTCTATTGTTTGTTTTCATTTGGAAGAGTATTCGTCATTAAGCAGCAAAAACAGTATTTAGACTTTTTGGTAAGGATGAGACTGAGTATGAACAAATGAGCAGAAAAGAATATCAGAAGATATCCTGAAATATGTTTAAAAGATTTTTCTATTATGTACATGTGAAATTATGGTTAGTGGGCAGCATTTACCTGTTTTTTTTACTGTTAAGTTTGAATAACTAGTTTCTAGTGTAGTTATAAATACAATATCTGCTTAATGGGACTGAGGAAACCTCTCCCTGTACATAAATTTTCTGTATAGTGGAGGAACCATGCTGCAAATAGCAAAGACACAGTAACCCTACTGCATGATGCTAACCCTCCCTGTCATAGCATACAAAGAGTTAGCAATAAGGGGACATCCAAAACCTGTGGATGAAAACGAGAATTTTTTTGTTCATGTTGAAGCTCTAGGTACTTGTTACTGTTGCTTTACTTACTCGGTTAGAGATACTTAAACATCTTTATTTAAAATATAACAGAATAGCTGGGAGGGACCTAAAAAAAATAATCACATCCAAAAGCCTGAACACTTCAGGGTTTAACGAAAATTAAAGATGTTATTCAGGGAATCATCCATATGCCTCTGGAGCACTGACAGGCATAGGACATCTACCACCTCATTAGGAAGACTGTTTTATGAAATTTCTCCTTGCTGGACTTTGTCACTGATACCAATGCTATCTAGATCCCTTTGCAAGGCCTCTTGTTCCTCCAGAGAACAAATAGCAACTTCCAGTTTAGTATCATCAGCAAACTTGTTATGGATGTATTCAAATTCTGCATCAAGATAATTGATTGAAGTGTTAAGCAGAATTCTCTCTTAGAATTGAACTCTGGGAAACACTGCTAGTGATCAGTCACCAGCCAGATGTACTCCTACAACTACAAGCCTTTGAGCCCTACTGTTCGGCCAGTTCATCACCCAGTGTAGCATGAACCTGTAATCTCAAAACTAGATAATATTTTTGAAATTGGTAGTTGTTCCAATTAAGCTCAGTGTACAGAGCTAGTGTCTGCAGAAGGAATGCATTTGTAAACTAAGGCTTTCTACTTTCATCTTTGATTCTTTGGATTTTATGCTCCATTTAATTATAATTGAAGTGGATTGTTTCACCACTGACAGTAATAAATTATTGAAGTATTAACAGAGAACACCTACAAAATATGTACTGTTAGTTTGTGGAAAATCCACATGGATTGGAGAATAAATAGATGTTGGGCAATGTTTTATTTATTTATTTGCCCCAATTGTAGGCACCAAAGCAAATAAGAAATTTGAAGAAAGAGAGGATTAGGAATTTTCACATTGTGGGAAAGAACTATCGAAAAGAGGACCAGCGTATGAATATGTAGTCAAATATACTCAAGAAGCAAGTTCTAAATACAAAATTAAAAATTAGAAGTTCTTTCCAATCATGAAAAAGAGAAGAATGTATTGCTAATTTTATGAAGCTGGGAAAAGTGGCTGAGACACCAGAAGACTGTGCTGCCATTCAGTGAGATATAGACATGTTGGAGAGCTAAACAGAGAAACCTTATGAGGTTCAACAAGGGCAAATGTGGAGCCTGCACCTGGGGATGAATGACCCTGTGCTTCAGTACAAACTAGAGACTGATCTGCTGGAGAGAAGCTCTGCAGAGAAGGACCTGTTTGTCCTAGTGGATAACAGTAGTGTTCCTTTTTGGCCAAGAAGGTCTTCTGGGGTGCATTTAAAGAAAGTGTGGCCAGCAATTCAAGGGGGGGTTCTCCTCCCCTTCTACGATGCCCTGATGAGGCCAGATCTGGAGTACTGTGTCCAGTTCTGGTCTCCTCAGTTCCAGGAAGATGAGGAACAGTTGGAGAGAGTCTAGTGAAAGGCCGCAAAGATGATTAAGGATCTGGAGCATCTCCCTTATCAGGAAGAGATCTGGGACTGTTTAGTTTGGAGGGATTGAGAGGGAATCTTATCAAAGCTTATGAATATCTAAAGTATGAGTGTCCAACCTTTTTTCTTGCCTGGGCTGTGTTGAGTGAAGGGGAATAGCCTTGGATCCATAGCTAATATATAGGGGGAAAAAAAAACAACCTATTAAAGCCACAAGATGGGCTGGGCCAGGCTGCATGTGGCCTGTGGGCCACAAGGTGGATGCAGATACACAACAGTGTATCAGGCCAGGCTCTTTCCAGTTGTGCTCAGGAAACAATGAGGAACAAGGAACAATGAGCACAAATTGAAGCACAGGAAGTTCCATATGGACATGAGAAAGAAAGGTAAAGAAAGTTCTGGCAGGCTGCCTGGAGAGGTATGGAGTCCCATTCTCTGGAGAGATTCAAAACTCTCCTGCATGGTTTTCTGTGCAACCTACTCTAGGGAAATTATTTTTGCAGGAGATTGGACTAGATGATCCCCAGAGATCCCTTCCACTTCCTACAGTTCTGTAATTCCCTGAAAATGAAGAGAGAAGTGACATGGGATAAAGATTGGATTTTACACTAGTAAGCAGATTGCAGTGACATCAATACAAAGTGTATGCAAACTGCTGATGCTTACATGATAACTGCTAACCATCTTGCTCTCCTTCCACGAATGTCCTCAAAGCACCTTTGGTAACAGGTTCTACATCAAAGAGAGCTAGGAAACATTTCTATTTGGATTTTCAAAGAAATAGCATCTTATACCTACTCTGTTTGAAATAATGTTAATTCCTTAAAAAACTGGCTTTTCCCCTAAAAATTATTCATTTTCGCACTAATCTCAGTTTTCCATTGACATTCTGGTGCAATGTTCCCAGTTAGATCTGTTGGCCAGTATGTTCCATGCGATGGCATCTGTCTGACTAGAAGAAACTGATGCGTACTCTATAATGAGTATAACTGCTTTTTTTTATGGATCATATAAGAAAAGCACTTTAAAATGTATTTTCCATTTATTGAATTTTCTCTTCCTTGTTCAATTCACATCTCAGCTTCACTTTTTTTTCCTTTTTTTTTTTTCCAGAAGGATAAACATGAGTACTGCTCTGATAATAAAGCATTTCAATGCCTAAAGGGAGCCTACAAACAGGGGGGGAGTCAACTCTTTGAAACGGTTGATAACTGCAGGACAAGGGGAAACGGTTTTAAGTTGAGGGAGGGGAGATCTAGGTTGGGTCAGGGGAAATTCTTTACGGGGAGAGTGGTGAGGTACTAAATCAGGCTGCCCAGAGAGGTTGTGGATGCCCTGTCCCTGAAGGTTTTCAATGCCAGATTGGATGGGGCCCCGGGCAGCCTGGTCTAGTATTAAATGGGGAGGTTGGTGGCCCTGCATGTGGCAGGGGGGTTGGAGATTCATGATCCTTGAGGTTCCTTCCAACCTGGGCCATTCTGTGAATAAATAAAGTACAATGTGTTTTGGAGGAATTATATTCAAACTGACAAGATTGCTGTACCTACTGGCTTTTTCGGAAGTTTTTCATGGCTTCTTTTCTGAAAATGTGCTATTTACTCCCAGCTGGAGACACTGTCAACTTCACATCTCCTTAGGTTTTTAGAATCCTGGGAAATGAAGCTGAAACCATGCATTGTTAGTTACCCTGCTATGATTTGGAAGGTTGGTAAATATAAGGTAAATTATATGATATTGGTACACAAGTCACTTTTCTCATATACGGTAAATTGCAGCACAAAGAGTGCATAAAAAGCAATTAAGTGATTTGTGAACCAGGTTCTTGACATATTCAAAAATTACTAAGGTGAATTACTCCTTGGATTGTAAGATAATTATAGTACCAGTCTTCCTCTCATCAGCGATGTAGTCCTCATACAGGCACAATTGCAATGGAGTGCTGATTTTTATATGTGGCCCACATTCTAATTAGCACATTCTAATTTCAAGCTTAAAAGAAAACCACATGAAACATATGGCTTATAGCATTTTATTGTTAACAGCTAAGCTGTATGTCTCACTGTGAGACAAAAAGCCAATCTTTCTTTTCTTTGATTCAGTCTTGCTCCTTGTTTTTTAATTCTATCAGATAATTAAATAACCCAAACAAGATGAAATGAGTTACTTAATTTCTTTAGGAATTAGAAGTAATTTAGGTTTGAGAAACTACTTTTTCTGAGTATTTGAATGTTTTGTTTATAACAGCCTAATTCAGCTTGTTTATTTACTCATTTCTTTTCATCTGCAAGGTTTAAAATCAATCAGTGATGTCCCCAAATCTGGCTAAATTAAATGAAAGAAATTATATTATTTATTTCTTTAGGAAAAGGCTCAATACTTTCAATGTCTTTTCCCTTTCTCCCTCCTGTGTTAATAGCATTAGACTCCCAAGCTGAGAGTGTTGCTAATGGCAGAGAGATAGAGCATGCTAATTACTTGCATAGAGGTCAGAAAGTCAATGAGAAATAGGTTCTGATAAGATAGAACAACTGCAGTATTCATAGCTTGCTTTTCTTTCTCTTGTTTTTTGTTTTTGTTTTTTTTTTCCAAAATGCTCACGAGTCTGTGTCCATATCTCCAATGAAAGATAAGATGTCTTCATTTTAACAAAGATTTCTTGGTGGATTTTTGTGGTGTAAAGCAGATGGCAGTGCTCCTACCATCTCTTCAGAAAAGAATACATTAAGGGTAGTGCCCCACTGGCTCTTTGATAAGACGGGTCTGAAATCATCAAAGGCTGTCCCTCTTCTTTCCATCAAAAAGCACAAGCAGGGCCTATAGAGACCATAGTCTCTGGAAGATGATAGCAGTAATTAGCCTTTATGATAGATAAATCTTCATCTTCTGATGATCAAAGACAGCTAAAATTATCAAATTATATGTGGCAGTTTTCTACTATGTATAAAATGAAGCAGCTTTATAATATCTGTGATCTTGCTACATAGAGCTTTAACTCTGTTTTAAGTGCACTTAACATTAGTTTGGTTGCTTGTTTCAAACATGAGCTTTTTTTTTGTTAAAAATACTTCTCTATTTAATCAGTTATTCTTCATGCAATGAAATTATTTGATATAATACACAAGAGAAGAGATCGGCAGAAGGGGAATTGGAAAATTTTATTGTCTTCCCCCTTTTTTCTTTCCTTCCTTTTGTTTTGATGTGTGTGTTTCTGCTGCTTCTTCCTGTCCTTTCTACCCATGCATGTTCATTATCATCTTATTAGGAGCAGCCTTTCTGGGTGCCAAGCAGGAGGTGGGACTCCTTGACCTCTCTTAAAATCAGTTTTATTTGAAGATCAGGAGTCAATCATCCAATAAAATGGTAAGATATTTGTAGCTCTTCACACAAAAGGTAGGAACATAATTCCTGTGTTAATGACAGCCTTAAAGGCAAAGAACTAAGGGTCTAGGAGTCTAGAAGTCTGTTGTCATTTAGAAGGTAGAGCTTCTTTTTCCTTTAAGAAATCCCTGTGATCTGCCTGGAGAATACTTGAAAGTATTTTTTCATTTAAAATTAAATTCTCCATCTTCTAAGTAGAGAGGAATTCTTTCCTCCCCTTCCCCCTTTTCTTCTTTCTTTTTTGGTCATCTCAGCAATGATGATGTATTCCTGACCATTCTTAAAATATTATTTTTTTCTATCTCAAAGTTGGCTGCATTGCCAATGGTAGATAATATTTTCTTCTGAAAGCACATGTGTAGATGCATTGCAGTCTGTCAGTAGTGTAAGGACTTAGTTACTATTAACATGGTGGTACTGAACACTGTGATAACTAACTTCAGGCGCCCATTTCTGGAGTTACCAAATCCTGCAGCATAATTACCACTAGCATCTTGGCAGAAATCTCAGAGTGGGTTCTCGCACAGCCCTGATGTTACATGCACAGTCAAAAGTCAACCTGCTCTGTAGGAAAGCCTTGGCAAACAGGGCTTTGGGAAACCATGACATCTGGAGTAATTTAAAATGACCTCTCTGACTGTGCAATGAACTGTGAGTGCCCTCATGGTCAATTTACAAGTCCCCATTGCAAAGCAGTAACTAATAACTGAAGGATGAATGGCAGCGAGCAGCTGGAAGGCCATCACTCCTGAAGTTACCACAGCTACTGCACAGGCAGACGTTGGGCTGCATTCCAGATTCACTCTTGGGCCACTGTCACTGCTTGTCTGCTCTTTCATGCACCCAGCAATTACAGAGAGCTGAGCACTCTCCTCTGGAAAGGGTCAGGAAGAATGGAAGGATGCATGGTAGAGGGAGAGTGTGGAGGCAGTGTGAAGGCTTGAACAAGGGCTGAGAGGCCAAGAGGGCAGCTGAGCTGGGGACATTGACCCTGGCCAGGTGGTAAGAGACACACTGGCAGATTAGCTGGGTTCTGATTTATCTCAGCATTAAAAAATTGCATACCACAACCAACTTAAGAAATGAAGTACTTATAGCCTTTAATAACTTCTGACTGGGGACAGGTGAGTGGAATGTGAGATTACAGTTTTTGATTTAAGCACCTCGTTTCTATTTATGCCTGATGTTAGGCTATTATTTTTTGTTTTGGATTGGATTCCAAGTTTATATTTAAATAGTTTTAGGATATTTCCAAACAAAGCAATAAAATAAGAAGCTTAAAAAAAAAAAGGAACAGACATTGAGAGTTATCATCCTGTTCTGATAATGACCTCAAACATTAAGACACAGAAGAACCACTTCTCTTGCTGTTTTCAGATACTAACAGCTATTGTTATTACTATACAAAATATGAAAATACAATATGTTCCATGTGGGAATAGCTCTAGTTGCCAAGGTGACTGAGTAGAATACATCTCCGATACGTAAGTAACTTTTAAAAAGAGAGTGATAAGACAGATGGAGAAAAGAGGTAAATGTATGGTGTAGTGCTAGGAGTTTTATTATCTAACTAATAGAGTTCTTCTTTCAGTCAAATATAATTTCAGGAAAACAATTTTAAACTCTGAAGTACTATTACTACTTTGGGATTATAGTTGAGTTTGTTTCAGAGCGCTCTTCCCTTCAACTAGTCTTATTAAAATCAAAGGTTCTGTTACCTGTTTTATGCATCTGTCTAAACAATGTGATGAAAAGGGATATTTTTTCGTTCTTTAATTTCTTATTATTTTTAGTATAATTTTTTTTCTTTTTAAGTAGATACAGAAGATGGCTTTGCATGAATCACAAATATTTTTGTGATGTTTGTGACCTGATCTTTACCAGCTTCTTTTTGAATCATAGTCCTTAGCATATTTCTCTCTTTCATGGACTAGACAAAGATCACATCAAAGTCAACTCAAAGGCAGCAGCAACACAGTGATGAAGCACTGAACTAGCATGAGTTTGTGGTTTGGTAGTGCTACCATCTGTCTTTGTCTTTCTGACACAGAACTCCAAGTTTGCTGCAGAGGAAGGCCTTTAAATGCTGTTTATGTTTGCTAATTTCCCTATGTTGATATATGTGGATGCACTGAGCTGTCTTGTCTTCATGACTTTCATACCACTGGGATAACGATAATTTAGCAATTGCACAAATAGGCTGGAGTGTGATGCCCTCTAATGCAACATTTGCCCAAATGAACATGAAGGTGTTAAATGAGCACTTATTCCTTTATTCCTGATCATTCTTAGTGGAGAAAAACAAAGCAAAACAAAAATGTAGCTACATTTGGATTTTTAGACATTTTCTACAATAGTGAATAATAAGTTTACTCATTTTAATGTGGCCATGATATAGCTATTATTGTCTATCTTGTCTAAGACAGGAAATGTGAGCGCCCTGAGATATTAGATTGTGAGAATTTATGATTCAATTAATTGAATATGAACAATTAATGAGCTGCAGCATTCAGAGAGCACATGGTAAGCATAACCTAGGAGTGAACTGGGTTGAGTGTTCTAGGTTGAGTGTTTCTTGTGATTGTGACTGACAGCAAATCATTTAAAAGAAGCAATCATATATAGAATTATAGAATCAAATCATCAAAGTTGGAAAAGACTTCTAAGATCATCCAGTTCAAACATCCACCTACCAGTATTTCCCTGATAAATCGTGTCCCTTAGTATAACATCTAAGTATATCTTGAACACCTCCAGAAATGATGACTCAGCCACCTCCCTGGACAGCCTATTCCATTACCTAACTGCTCTTTTGAAAACAATTTTTTCCTCACATGAAACCTATATTTCCCCTGGCACAACTTGACAGCATTCCCTCTAGTCCCATCACAGGTACTGTGACAGGACCGCCCCTACCTCATCACTACTTCCTTTTGGGTAGTTGTAGAGAGCTATACATGATATGTCACACATTTTTCATCAGCAATCGAGTGACAAATTCAGTATCAGAATAATAGTTCAGAAAAAAGCTTCTTGTTTCATTGCAAGGCTGTCTGTCTGAGCCAACAACCATATTTTTGATGTTCTTTGTTGTAACCAACTATTTAATGCTGAGATTTTATCCATTCTAAATGTACTCTTGAACTAACATTCAGGCAGCATGAAAGCACATAGGTGGTTCTTCTCTAGAAAGTAAATAATAAAATAACTTCCTTTCAAAGCACAGTCACTAGCAGGCTAGGTAGTAAATGCAGAAGCAATCTCAAGTCAGAAAGGTTCAAATAAAATGAGTCTTACTCCAGTTTACAGATATTCCAATCAATGTGTTAATTAATGAATCAAGAACTGCAAATACTTTAGATAAACAGAGAAAAGTGTTGCATCAATTTTGCCTATGGAAACAAATTAAATTTACAGCTGCAGCTATGTTTTGTAAGGAAGAACATATAACTGGCAATACCAGGTGGCAGGCATATTTTTGGAATCCTGTTACTCTGTGTTTTCTTGAGTGCTAGATTGCTTGCTCTTTAATAAAGCTAATTAATCTACAAAAATAAATAGATAAAAATTGCCTTTAAGAAGCATCTCTTTAGCAGAGAAATCCAGCGGTGCAAAATTCCAATGCTGAATACTGTCCTCATTCGCACATGAGCTGCTTAATCCGTAGCAATGCAGTATGGTAGGGATCAAAGGCACTCATTTACTCCAAATAGAAGTGTAAGATGAGCAGAAGTGGCACAAATTTGGAAGCATTCCTCTCTCAAGGACTAAAGGAAAATGAGATCTTCTGCCTTCCAGTCCCGGAACAGACCTGGTACCTTGACCTGCACATCAATTCCAGCCTTTCAAGCTCATATCTGGATGATGGCATTTGACACATCTTCCCTGAAGCACAGCTGCTTTGTATTTCTCTCTGGCAGTGAGCTTCAGATGTTTCATATTCTAACATCTACAAACCAGATCTTTGTGCAAGCTGCAGTGTTCAAGAAGGAGGCAGATCCTTTGCTGCTGCTTACCTCCCATCCATGTATGATCTGGGAATAAGAGGAAGCGTAATGCAAGTTGCAAACTAGCTTTTAGTAAATCTTAAAACAAGCAAACAAAGAAAATAACTTCTTCAGGAGAACAGCAGTAAGGAAGCTGAAATTGTATAGTAATATAGTGTGTGTATATATATATATACTATATAGTAATATATGTTAACCTTAATTTTCCTTTATAAATGAGTTGTGGCAATCAAGTACAGTATATGAGCAACAAATCAGACATTTCATGTCTGGCTTTTGTTTCGTATGGAAAAATGATTAGCTGAAGAGAAGGGAGTGCTCAGACTGAATTATTTTATGACAAACTAAGTGTTTTCTTCTGAATTGCTGAACAATTTCTAATGTTAATCCCATGATGTGCCCTTCTTCACCTTCTGTGACATTAGCAAGTTAACTGTTCCTCCCTTTCTTACTTTTTCTGCTTATTTTTCTTGGTCTTGAAAAGATTATATATTCTATTTAACTTGTGACTTTTTTTTTTTAAATTTATTTTCTCATAAAATCAATCACAAAATTCTTCTTAACATCAGTGGGACCAAAATTTTACTCCAGATAGCTTCAGAAAGCTATTATTTGCAGTTCTGATTGCTTCTTTTCTTCCTGCTCCAGCACGATCAGCTTTTCACACATACATATCCTTTGAGGCCTTTAAAAATGGTTATTAACTCACATAGTTGACTTCTGCTTGGAGAAAGGAGGAAAAAAAAAAAAGGGGAAAAAAAAAAACATTTCTCAGTGGAGCAAGGCAAGACACTATCGGTCAATGAAGTACAATCTCCAGGAGACCCAGGGATCAGCTAATGATGAAAGACTCTCTCCAGTGGAATTTGTATGACACAGATCTACACTAGAGTGCTCAGCATGCAACAAAGCCAGCACTAAGCTTCCTGTGCTAGTTCTTATTCTATATTGTATGCAGTGAGACTGTGTGCTTTGTGCATACATACTTGCGCATATCTGACAAATACACCTGTGTAGATAGTGTTTTAAAAACTAAATATTCAGTGGGTGTATGGACAGACATATATCATTATATACTTGTATTATTCTTGCTAGAAATCTTTCCAAGTTGTTTCAGGCTTTTAATTTTACCCTTAGCAAACTGGGATTTTTGACTGTTAGGTTAAAACAAACAAAAAAAAATATTTTTTCTTGTCTCCTTATAGAAGTTTGACCTTGTGTTACATTAAAATGACTCAGAATTCATCTATCTGGTGTCTCTGGACTAATTTGATTCCATCAGTAGTTACTGGTACAGTCATCTCCAAAGGTACCAAATGCTGAACCCCTTCATGTGGCCTTTTGAATTTTTTATTTCCAGCAAGTGAGTATGGGCAGAAAAATGAAGACCTATCTTCTAATGAAGCTCCTCTGTGTCTTACATTTACTATCTGTCACTGACTGACATTATCGTGCCATTAATACCTTATGTTTTTCATCCTCTATGAATTTATATTGGATAATACAATGTCTAAGAGATTCAAGTGCTTGTTTGTTTGTTTGCTTTATTATTTTCTACCTTATTTTTGTTTTTGTTAATATTTTTAGTTGCTTTCCTGGCCTGTAATATCTTTAAGCTTTTTAATCTTTGAATTATTTTAGTTCCCAATAATAAAGCATTTATATAACTGACATGCTAACGTTTTCCATCACTACAAAGCTCAAATTCAGTCGTGATTTTCTTGCTTATGAGGTTGTTTTTTCTTTCATGGTATGTTAGCAGTTCAAGACTTCTTGACTTGTATGTCATAGTGCAGTTTTTCTTAACTATTTTGATCCATTAGGTGTGGAATTGAAGAACATATGATGTGTTGAGCTATAGGCTCAGAATTATAACTGGCACCAAATCTCAGAGTGATTAACTCATACAGCTAGTGAAAGTGTCTGTACAGACATACCTTTCTTCTTCCACATATGAAATGTGTCCTATAAATTCTAATTGAATGCAACCTTCATTTTAGATACTTAATGAAAAGAGGTGGCTATTTTCAGCATGACGTTTGAATAGCTTTCCTTGTGTCTCAGAAGCACAAAATATTTGTGTATGTGTTATTAAAATCTCTTACTAAACAGAAAATTTATTCATATGCTTAAATTTCAGCTCTAATAAGGGTCTAGTATTTATGATTTCTCTCAGGTCTGTTTTCTACTGTTATCTTCTGTTTGGTAGTTTAATCCTTCCTCACCACCCACTGGAGGAAGCTGTGCATTTTGGTAGAACAGTTTCTACTGAAGTTTATCCTCTTCATATAACTCAACTGTGTGTAGATGCTTTACAGACATGTAATTCTAGATGAGATCTGATAAAATCACAAAGTAGCCTCAAAGGCATGGGGAAGAGCAATTTTTTCTTGCCTGTTCTTTGTCTGCACAGCTAAGACCCAGCCATGGGTGAAGAAAGCTTTACCAGATCTGGAAAATCCAAACAGTGTTGACAAATCATAGAATCATGGAATCACAAGGCTGGAAAGGACCTACAAGATCATCTAGTCCAACCATCCTCCCATTGCCCTTTCTACCACATGTCACTAAACTATATCTTGTAGCTCCTCATCTACTAAACTATATCTTGAGGCACCTCTTGAACACTGCCAGGGATGGTGACTCCACCACCTCCCTGGGCAGGCCATTCCAGTGCCTGACCACTCTCTCAGAGTAAAAGGTTTTCCTTATGTCTAATCTAAACCTAATGTAAATTAGCAACGTGAGGTGGAAACACTGCAACTGTGAATAGTCTGTGCTTTGCCTAAAATGTTTTTCTCCTCTCTCTTTCTCTTTCTCTTTCTCTTTCTCTTTCTCTTTCTCTTTCTCTTTCTCTTTCTCTTTCTCTTTCTCTTTCTCTTTCTCTTTCTCTTTCTCTTTCTCTTTCTCTTTCTCTTT